>PVKB01004901.1:0-91985 GCA_004027205.1 Ctenodactylus gundi | reverse complement strand
AAACATACGAATACAAATACAAATACGAATTATTTCTTTATACAGGATAGTTATGCCATCACTGTATAAATAATACTTACATTATGCAGTCTTAATCAAAATGAAAAAGGTAAAATAATAATACAATCTGAAGTATTTAACTTTTAATATTTTTATTTTTAATAGTGCAAGCTATTTTTGCTTTTCATAATTTTACTGTTAATGCACTTAATAGGATCAATGTGTTGAATAAACTTTGCCATCTTCATTTTGAGCTACCCTTTTTCAAAATAGCAATTCAGTGTCTGGTTTTGTGTTTAGTTCATTTTAATGCTTGGTTTCAAAGTAATGAGAACTGAGACGCTTCACGCTGACAGGTAGATCCTAACGAAAGACACACCTCCCGGACGGGCAGTACATGTTCCCAAAGCTCACTTCTCAGGCCCATGGAGCTTTTACGCAAAGATTGTTGTGGTTGATTACTTAAGGATGTTTTTGTTTTTACGAAGTGCTTATAGTTAAGATGGAAACACTTCAAAACATCTGCTGCTTTCAAAATGCTCTTGCCATAGATTCAAGCTTTTTGTATTTTTTTAAAAAAAGAAATAAACTTTTTCATTAGTTAATTAATTTTCATTAATTGGGACATTTTTGCTGCTGCCTTAAAAATTAGAGGCCTGCTAGGTGACACTCATAGTATCCATTTGAGAGGACTGGAGGAAACGAGATGGGAGCAATTCTGGGGCACTTGCCTTTGTCAAAGAAAGGCTACAGGACTCCTCCTGGGCCACAGCTTCCTCCCATGCACTGTCTCAAGGTAGCCAGGATGGTACCAGGGACCCCCCGGGAGGCATTCTGCACCCATGTGAGACAGGACCTAGACCATTAGAAGGCTTTGATTAATCACAATCACACGATCCTGTATGACCATATTATAAAAGGCAACTTTCGGCCTTATGCTGGACTCAGAGATTCCACAGGCCCTGGGCTCCTCCTCCTACTCTCTGTCACATGTCTAGACTGAAGGAGGGCATAGTGAACATCTTGTATTAAATATTAGTAAGCTTAATTATGTTCTCATTTTGAAAGAAAGTAAGTAAAAACAGACATTCTAGAATTTTTCCCCTGGACAAAAATGAGTAGTCTTGAGTGTCTCCTAGAGGGCAGATACCCCACATGGACATTCACAAAGGATCCTGTCCAGTTAAATTCAAACTCTCGCCTGTCTTTTAGTCTCTGACTTTCTTAGTTACTTTTTTGTCACTGTGACTCAAAACCTGACACAATGTTAGGGAGGAACATTTAGTTTAGCTCACAGTTTTATAAAGTCTCAGTCCACTCACAGGTGGGCGGCTGGGAAATGGTGGGAGCACGTGGTGGGGCCGCAGCAAGACGCAGGCCAGAGCCAGAGCTGGTTCCCTGGGAGGCAGAGATCCTCAAGGCAGCATGGCAGAACGGAGAAATCTGGGAGGAAGGGCAGACCAGCACACTCCCCTCCATGTCAAGGCGCAAGCATCTGCCCTTCCAGGCAGGCCCCATCTCCCAGGAGTACACAGTATTCCTAGGAAAATGAGGCTTTGGGGGGATGCTGCAGATCCAAACCATGACATTCCACGCTTAGCCCCTAAAAGACTCATGTCTATTTCCTTAAGCAAAAGGCACTTAGTTCTCTTTTAAGAGTTGTCAAAATTTTTACAGTTTTACCACTGTTTAAAAAAAAAAAAGTTTAAGTCCAGAATTTCCTCTGAGATGTAAGGCAAACTCTCAGCTGTGAGTTCCCGTTAAAAACCAAAGAGTTAAGCGCTTTTACCATACAATGGCACAAGGTAAACATTTTTATTTTAAAAGGGAGGAGTAGGAGGATAAAAGGCAATTGGACCAAAACAATTTTTAAACCCAGCAGAGTAAGGGTTAAATCCTGTAGTCCCATGCTGAGCACCTGGGCTAAACTGCTATAAGATTTGAACTCCAAAAGGTCTGAGTGGCTCCACCCCTGCAGCAGCATGGCTGCTGGCTATAACCTCTATCTTTTTTTTTTTTTTTTTTTTGTGGTTTCCATCCCTCTGGGATTCCCAGAACAGCTGAGGAGGGGTCAGACGACAGAGAAATCACTCTGGAGACTCACTTCGGTGAACGCAGTCCAGTTTATTTAGGAAGTACAGGGCTGATATAGACTACAACAATGTGGAAGTCATCTCGGGCCAATCAAACCTTTCCTTTTATGTCCTTCACCAGTGGGGTCATCCAGAAGGAGGGAGCATGTGGAGGAAGGAGGATGGGGCCACCAATGAGCAATTTGTCACTAGACAAAGGAACATAAGGCCTGCCTCAGAAGCCATCTCTGCGGTGAAGCCTGCTTCTACTGCAGTGTTCTGGACATGTGCTAGATAGGCTTTATCCCAACCTGAATTCCCCACTTTTTTTTTTTTCTTATATCTTAGGCTTTTTTCTTTTTTTAACAACTTTACAAATTGTCCTTCCAGGGGTACACTGTTTGGCCTCTAAGGCCTTTTTCTGAAATCTGAGAGAACCCACAACTCTTATATTTTGTAAGCCTATAAAACCAGGACTGTTTTATCACTGTGACTCAATACTTGACATCCACAACTTTAGGGAGGACAGACTTATTTTAGATTACAAAATTTTAGAAAATCACAGTTCATTCACAGGTGGGCAGCTAGAAAATGGTGGAATCACAGGGTGGGGCTGCAGCTAGAGGCAGAGTTGGAGCCAGAACCAGTGCTCTGGGAGGCAGAGATCCTCAAGGCAGCACGGCAGAACAGAAAAGTCTGGGAGGAAGGGCAGACCAGCACACTCTCCTCCATGTCAAGGCCCAAGCATCTGCCCCTTCCAGCCAGGCCCCGTCTCCCAACAGTACACAATATTCATAGGAACATGAGGCTTTTGGGGGACACTCCAGATCTCAACCATGATGCTGACCTATCCTTTTCTCTCTTCTTTTAGTAAAATACCTTCAGATTCAGCCTCTATTGGGCAGGATTTTTGAGCCAGTGGGTGAAGGTAGCTCCTAGAGTGCCTAGCAAGCTGAGTCCCCACTGCAACTCAACACATTCAATTGCCTTAGTACCAGGGGCAGAGAGATAATTAAAAACTCAAACATCAGTGGTCTCCACTTGTTTAACTGTTGTGTGTGTGTGTGTGTGTGTGTGTGTGTGTGTGTGTGCGCGCGCGCGCTCTTCCCTATGCTAAGTGGTCTGTAAATACAGTCATGTCTCTTGGTTCATTGTTGCTACAAATTATAACACCCCTGGGCTGGAGGAATGGCTCAGCAGTTAAAGCGTTTGTCTAGCAAGTGCTATGTCAAGTGTTAAGTACCTGAGTTCGATTCCCCAGCACCACATAAGCTGGACATGGTGGTGCACACCTGTAATTCCAGCACTCGGGAGGCTGAGGCAGGAGGATTGCCATGAGTTCAAGGCCAGACTGGGCTCAATAGTGAGTTCAGAACCAGCCTGGGCTACAGACCAAGACCCTGTCTCAAAACAAAAACAAAAACAAATCATAACATCTCTGTAAGCACTGAATTAGCAAATTCTGAGCCATTATTCTTAGAAAATAATATGAGATTAGGTTCTTCTACCTTCTTGTCAACCCTTTCCTGTCAAACAATCAACAGAGGACCTTGCTCTGTGTGTTTCTTTGTCGTTTTATTTAACACATATCATTGATTTGTTAACATTGAACTTAGAGTCAACAGGATAGCACCAGCCTGAACAAAATCTATCTAACATAGGTTCTCTACAAGGCGCATGAGTCATTTTATGTTAAGGGACATTAAACAACTCTTAAGTCCTATTTCTCAGGGTCATGGTAGGTGGCAAAATCAGTAACATAAAGCCAAAGGAAGTACAAAATGTGGCACCAAACAGAACTTGAAAAGGACACCTGTTTCCCATATGCAAGCTGAAACATTTGATGTCAACTGGGAATGTACGCATTAGACAATGCAAAATTTTGGCAACTTCTGTGCATGACCTCCAATGAGAGCCAGTCTTGACTCTGGAGTTACAAATACACTTTTAACGTCTAGACTGCATTTGCAAATTTGAATGCACAAATAATGAGGATCGACTGTCCCACCTCACAGCACCCTCGTGAAATAGGTGCTGCCCCAAAGGCACATGGGTTAGAAAAGACATGGAAACCTCCTCCGTGGCAGCCACCTTTGACTTTGGATGCCAGTATGGAGGAGTGAGCTGTTCAAACTTCCCAGTGCGTCTGGGGGAAGGGGAGGCAAATCCTGGGTCTCCAGCGAAGGCCAGAAGCCTTTCCTGTCTGTAGTTACGGGCCCATGTGCTGCTGAAGGGCTGCCTGGGAACACTGCATCCTCCCTGCTCAGGTTTATTCTCCATAATAGTTAAAATCTGCATGTTCGATGCGATAACTTCTAGTACGTGGGTACAAGGAATAATATGTCTTGAATAAAAAAAAGGAAGCTAACTTAATAAAATCAGGCACAAAATGAGAAATTAAAAAGACAAAGTCAATAATTATAGTCAGAACAGGGTCTGACTTTTTCAACTTAATTCTCCTTTGGGCCAATTCATAGATGGGTAATATGAGGGGGAACTGATGTCGAGCAGCCAACAAGCTGTAGAATTCCAGGGACAGTGCACCTGAGGCCTAAGGTTTGCACTTGTGCCTGCTGCAGCAGTTTAGTTGGAAACTTACAGAAGTACGTATATTTCTGCATGTCTATATTTTGATGCCAGGTTATCTCAAATTTTAATTTCAACGATGATGATAGAGTTGCTGCTAAGTATTAGGGGTAAAATGAAATACAGAATTTAGAACCCACAAACAATGCATCTGATATGGCCTGCAGGCTATCTGATAAGAATGTCAAAGCAATAAACAACACAAGAATTAAAACAGGAATAAAGCAAGTATAATCTTTAAACAGTATCCCATTTGTCCCAAATTGGTGGATTCCTCTTTTACTGTATATAAAGTTCTCTGTCTCCAAGAATCCCAGACTGGCTTTCATACAAAAATTCTATATATTTAAAAATCTCTTCCTTAAAACTGCTACAGCTTCATCAATTCTGGGGGGAGGCGGGAGATAATTCATCCATGAAAAACTTATTTATCGAACAGTATGTTACACTTTTTTTTTTTTTTTTAAAGAGAGGATCTCTCTCTGTAGTCCAGGCTGGTCTTAAAGTTGCTATGTGGCCCAGGTTGGCCTCAGACTCACAGCAATCCTCCTGCCTCAGCCTTCCAAGTACTGGGATTACAGTGTGTATTACCACACCCAACTTATATGGTGCGGGAGAATTGAACTCAGAGCCTTGGCATCTGCTGAGCAAGTAATGTAGCCACTGTGCTATTCCTCCAGCCCCACATTTTTCATACTTTTCAGATAATCTTATGGAGGATTATCTCTTCCTAAGCATCCTGAATCTTATTTATTCCCTGCTGCCTGAGTCCATGCTACAGAAGGCAGTTCCTCGATCCCCTATATAATTATTCCTCCTGCAGATACCCTGTAATAAGCTGTGTCTTCCCACATCCACAGCACACACATTTCAAGGACAATTGATCTTTATTCATGAGAGACATTTTGCAAAAAGGAAAGGTTCTTGTGTTAACTACATGACATTTTCAGTTTTTAATTTTTTCTTTTCAAAGATTCACACCCGTGGCGTCCTCCTTTTAGGGAAGTAGTTTATCAGTTATAAGGCTCCCATCCTCTTTCAAAGATGAATCTGTTGATCATGTCAAAAGATCTCAGAGGCTGGTCGTAGGGTAAAATGTGCCCTCCACCTCGAACAATTACCTTCAAGAGGAAAGACAAAAGACACTTTGAAATTTAAAGAAATGGATATTATAAACTAATGGAAAGTTTCAATCTGGACTAACGTGGACTGAAAGCTCATAGGAAATGCATACTACATTTATTCTAACAACCGAAGTTTTCACCATTTATGCATACAAAAGTCAAAACTACTTATCTTTTTCCGCTTGGGAGTCATCCACCTGCTCCCAGTAGCCCATCCCCATTTGGAAGTGCTGCAAAGTGTCTTCCTGGCTGGGTCCTTAAGGTGGGGATGACTACCCCCACCAGGTGGGCCTGCATATGGACAGAGGGCTTACCTCACTCTACCTTTTAATTTCTAGCCAAGGTTGCCTTTTCATGGGGCAATATCTGCTACCTTAGCTTTTATCAGTAATGAGGAGGATATTTTGAGTCTCTAAAAAACAAATCAGCAAAAGAAATTCTTTGCACCTGAAATAAAAGGTTATATTTGGAACAGTACAGAGTTACAACACTCTTTTTCCCCAATATTATACTATCAAAGAAATTTAAACACAGCAGAGTTGAAGACTTCCCATCCACTTCCCATTTAGAATCATTTACTTTCTCACACATGGCTCCCTCTGCTCATCCCACACCCATCCATGCAGCCGTTGTATCTTTTGACGCCATTATGTGACTTGAGGCCACCAGGAACCACACCTGGATTAGGGTTTGCTAACCACACCTAGATTGGGAATTGGGAACCAGCCTGGATTAGAGTGTGAGTGATTTGTGGGCCAGCCAATGAGGGAAGAGCACCCACCCACCCAGATGTGGGAGGCCCAACTGGAACTCAAATGGTCTAAAAGGAAGGAAGAAGAAAGTTGGTTACAGCTTGTCCGCTGGGAAAGCTCTCGCCTTTGCAATTGTCTGTGGACGCCAACTCGCTACACGCTGCAGATCTTCATCACAGATTCGCTCCAGTCTGGACATGTGCCTGTCTGCCTGTCGCTGATCTTTAGTGCCTGATCTTGAGTCTCTGGTGTTTGCCATTGTTCTTCTGACAACCGAGATCAACAGCAGACTCTCACTGGATGTCTTGCAGTCCCGGATGGGAGTTCTACTTAGGGGCTGAGCAGCCATCAGACATTCCAGCTTTTGCACGTGCAGGCCGCCATCTTGGACTGTCTCTATCCTCGGATTTGTAAGCCTTCCAAATAGATCCATTTTTGTTATAATTCCTGTAAATTCTGCCTTTGGAAAGAACCCAAACTCATACAACACCTCTCCAAATGCTTGTCTTGTATTTTATTATTATTAACCCCGCAGCACGTTATTAACCCCAAATACTTTTGCATCACAATATTAACTGAGTTCAAAGTGTTTGTAGTTTTCTCCTTTGAGTAAAGTTGCGACACGGACTCTTCTGTTCTTTAAGTATGAGTCATCAGGCTGACAAATGTGTATACCCATGTCACCCACGCCCTTGTCTTCAGACAGCTCTAGCCAAGCTCAGACGGACATGAGGGCCACCTGTCAGCCGTGACAAAGAGATGACGGGACTGTGTCCTCATCAGACATGTCAGGTCAGCAAATATCCCAAGCGAGGGCACAGAGGAGCCCCTCACATTCAGTGCCAAAGGGCAAGGATTGACAGTGAGTGTGGAGGGGCCCCGGGGTGGCGAGGGAGCCGCCGTCCTGATTTGGTCTGGTGCTTTTGTGAGAACAGGTAGGAGTTACCAGAGGATAAAGTGAGTACACCCGTGCAACAGTGGGGCCACTTTCAGGAACCACTAGGTGCTGAATCACCTCAATAATTAAAGAACACCTTCACAAGGCCCTTCCTCGGAGGCTGGATTCTTTGACCTGATGCAACCTATGGGAACTGAGGCAGGGGGAAAAATGGTATATTTACTATATTTAAAAATATCCACCCTTCCTCCAACAGCTGCCCGAAAATAAGTGGAATAAACATTATGAGACACATTGGCCTTCCTGCACACAGCTGTCCCCCGTGTAACTGCAGGCAACGTCATTCACACAAGCATCAGGGCGACGGAGCTATCTGGAGCTCTGGTTTGGCCAAGTCACAGACTTGAGAGGAAAACAGCAAGAACCGTGATATCTGAAGCAAATGCCAATGTTTTTTTTTAAAGAAATCATTGTACTTGCATTATGGTTCTTTGTGCCTGAGCTGGGCTTTACCACTCAGTCACATGCACGTCTACTCATTTCTCCACAAGAGTTGTAGCACCTCACTTAAGGCTCTGATAATGGATGGGCCCCACTCACACAGAAACGTGGAAACGTGTGCTTTATGCTACTTTCCAACTGTGGTCACTGGTGCCTCAATGCAATGACTGGGGAGCCCACCTGCCAGCGGGTCCAGCGGTGCGACAGAATCCCGCATGGCCCATGGTATGTTACAGACTGAAAGTAAATGTGTATGACACGAGGTCTTCCCAGTAACTCCAAAGGAAACGTTTTGCTCCTCCACAGTCTCGGGCTACAGTTTTTTCCCTGCTGATTCTCATCTACCTCTCTGACCTCCACAGGGATTTCTGTGCAATTTCAGCTCAGCTGAGGACACTCAACCAAGTCCTCTGTGTGACAAAATCCAGCTGCTTCAGCTGGAAATGAGCTTGGCAGCAACGGTCCGGAACAACAGTAAACCAAATGCCCAAGAGCTAAAGGTCATCCTGCCTGCAGAACCAGAGCTGCAGAGGGCGAAGGAAGCACAGAGCCCCACAGCTGAGCTTCCCGGTCAGAGGCAGACATGTGACAGGAGGCACAGCACGCTGTGTAGCCGTGGGCAAGGAGCGCAACCTTTCTGAGCTCACATTGCCCTGACTGTGTACATGAGAAATAAGTACTGTGAGTTGTGTGAGGATTTAGTGACGTATTGTCCATGGACCACTCAGCACTGCTTGGCCTGGGTATTCAATAGACATTAGGTCTTTGCTTCACTCTCCCAATGTTGATCCACATTCAACACCCAGAATAAGGATATCTGTACCAATCTACCTACCTTAAAACAGTGTTCAATAATCTTGACTTACAAGAGTTGTCTAAAATAGCAGTGCTCACACTAGCAGACCCACCAACATAAGAGTTGAAAAGTGCACGTCTAGCGGCGCACGGTGCTCCTGCCTCGGCTCAGGACTCCTCGGGGCGCTCTCCATGCTATGGCAGGCCATGGGATTCTCTCTTTCGAGGGAGGGTGTGCATACTCATTATTTCCCACCCGCTCGTGATGACCCCATAGTTTATTTCTTCCTGGCACTCCCTCTCTCAGTAGGTGCTCACACACGCATGTGCCCAAACACCTTCTGAATTCATGATAATCAGTCTGTGAGGAACAGCAGAAGGGGTGAGACCCTGTGCTTCCTCAGCAACCCCCGACCCAGGTCCACTTTCTGAGGCACCGACATGGGAAACGGCACTTTCAGAGTGGAAAGGAAAGCCCTTGAGGGATGAGAGCTCTTCCGCACGTCCCCGAGTTCTCACAGCCAGGATGTCCTCAGACTGATCCACATACAGCGTTTTATAGATGCTAATCCCTGAAACCAATTTATGAGTGCCGAAAGATAATGCGCAAGGTTGCTCATAGCCCAGCCTTGCTGCTCACAAATCAAGGGGAAACAGCCACTCGGCAGCGTTTGGGAGAGCAGGACAGAACGTGGCAGGGTTGTGGTCACGTATCTTAATCTGACAAGATTGATCTCAGGGTTCCCTGGAAGGAGCCAGTCTCATTGCCAGATCTGGGGTGCCTCGTCAACATGCATGTGTTCCAGATGTTCCAAGGAAGCCGCAGATGTGTCCTGAATTTCAAAAGGGTTATGCAAAGCCTTAAAGCTTCATCCCACTTCCGACTGTAGAAGAGGATACTCTTCTCCCTGGATCTGGGGACCACACCTGACAGTAAGCATTTCCTACTTGTGCCTTTTTAGGCATCAGGATTCTGGGGACACTCACTGTGGGCTCACTGACTTAGATGTGTCAGGAGAGACTGCTCAGGGACTTGGGAGGAGAAGGTCCCCGGACAGACGACGGTCGCTGAGGAAGGGCGGGAGGGACATGCTGCTGCACACACAGTGGTCTGTACATGGCTTTGTTTGTAACAGATCAGAGGAACGACAGAGGAGACTGGAACACGCAACACCAGGGGACCGCAGAGTGGATGGCCCGTGACGTGCTGGGATGAGCAGATCTGATCCTACGGGGTTTTGTGTCTTCATTCTGTTAAAAATACACTCAATACAAAGGGTTGTGTTGCTCACCAGGACACGAGGGGCCCGTGGGAGATGCCAGTTTGGGAGTTGGAACACAGAGGATTGGTTTGTGCTTCCTGATTTCCATTGCAGCACGGTGCACACACTACGAGATTCTTGCTGGCTACACAGCTCTGCTTTACAGTGAACTTCACTCATCATTTATATTCCAATCCGCATTTACTGAATCTTGCCTTTAGCTTTGAGATCCTAACCATAAGTAGAAAGAAAATAAATATGCACTCCAATGAAGACATATGAAAAAGAAAAAGTAATTGGACATGAGAATACAAAACAAGCCAGAGCTTGTCAGCAGACACCTCCTAACAAAGAAGGAAGCCAGACACTTTCAGAAATAAACAGGGCAGGGATCAAAGCAAGGAGGTACTCCAGCACCACTTCCACCGAGGCTTTCCATCCGGCACTTGTAGTCTAGGAAATGATTACTGAAGAGGAGCAAAAGGAGGCTTCCAGATGTTTCAGGAGGTCCCACGTAGCCACCATGGTGGTATACATTCCATGACGGGCTTCCAGGGCTGCTCACTAGCACCAGGCCAGAAAGTCTTCCTAAAGATGGACTCTCACTTCATCAATTGCAACAATACTACAATTTAGCATTTCCACTTCTATCCATGACCTAGAAGCTTGTGTCAAACCAACCTCATACCACTGAACGACACTAGAAGATGAATCAAAAGGAATGTTGTTTAAAGATACAGAGAGCAATGGGGCTGGAGAGAGCAAGATGGAGGCCAAGATCTTGGGAAAAATGAATCAGAGAGAAATGGACCCAGCCCTTAGCGTTGCCTTCCTTTTGGGTAAGTTACCAGTTCCTCTGGTCAAGAAGCCAAGAAAAATACAATAAAATATAGATAAAATGATATAAAGAAGAGGACAACTTTCAAGTTTTATGGTAAAGCAAGAAAGCTGACTGGTGGCAGGAATGACAAGAACTATAAGACAGGGGAATCATAATTTTAAGGTTCTGAAAGGAAAAAAATTGTCAACCTAGAATGTCTGCAGAAATCAGTACCTCACGAGGATATTTTTTTCTGCTCCCCTCCATCCACGAGGATATTTTAAAGGAAACAAATGACTGAATTTAAGTTTTTGCCAGTAGATCTACACTAAAAGAAATACTCATGGTTGCTCTTAAGACCGGAGGGAAGTTATCCCTCAGAAGTAGAAATAGAAGAAGGAAGCAAAGCTGAGAAGTTGCATATGTGGGAAAATAATGGATATTTAGTGATAATAATAATAATGAAACCTTAGGATCAAGTAATTACACTTCACCTTTTTAGAGAGACACAACACTAATGCCAAGGTGAAACAGACTCTTCAGTTAAGTCTCGTACCATCATGTCCCCAGATTAAGTCACATGTGCGATGAATGTGCCTGACAATAATTTTAAAAAGTGATACAGTTTTCCCCCTGTATGTATTCCAAGAGTCCTTGTTAACCTCGGCCACTGGGGGTGAGTGCTGCAGGTCAGAGGCTTCCCTTTCCTTGGCTGTTGTCATCCCTGGAAACATAAGCCCATGGTACAACGTCCTGGGAAAGGTGGTAAACAACTTGAGTTCAGGATTCAGCAGGGCTGAGTTTGAGCCATCTCGGGGATTTCTGGCTGAGTGACTTGATTTTTTCATTTATAAAGTGGAGCTGACCAGTTGTCTCAATTTTGCCAAGACCAAGGGGTTTTGTGGGAATATCAGACTTGCAGTACTAAAAGGAAAGAAGTATCAGACAATCTGGAAACGCTGGTCACCCTGGGAGTATTTAGCTCTCCATAAGGATCCAAAAAGACGCTACAAGGTCACCTAGCGCTCAGTCCACAGCCATGCTCTCACCCTGAATCAGATGCAGACGAAGGCGGCAGAGGCGCTCAGCTCGTGGTCCTCACACTACCATCTGCTAAGCTTTCAGGGCCAGAACAGTTTTTCCCTTTTAATTAAGAATAAGAGCAGAAGTTACAACACTTAATATGTTATAGCTTATTATTTTAGTTTTTCTGAATAAAAGCAAAACTGACTATAATACATTCTACAGGAGGGAGAATATTTATCTTCCAGGCTTTTTAAAAAAATTCCCACAGTATGAATCCTGCCTTCCCACGGGAAAGGCTCCAATTAAAGTGAGAAAGCAGCCTGAATGTGAAATCAAACCTCATCAATACGCTCAACTTCATTGTGTCTGCGCGTGCCTCTAATCCCTGAAGCGCCAGCCTCACGATCCAGCCCGTTCTTTCCCTCCACCCCCTCTCCCTCTCACCACGCAGTTCCAGGTGCCGGTTCTCCCCACACAGCCACGGCAAGCAGGCAAGACCTTACTTGTCTTAGCAGAACAGCAAAACGCTCTTCGGCCTTTTTCCCCTCTTATGAACCCACTTCCCAACCCACGATTTGGTGCCGTTAAAACATTGTTTCCTCGTTTGATCACTGAGTTCAGTTTTCATATTTGATATTCACAAGAGGAATTTTTTTAAAGCACAGTTTTATTCAGTATTTACCCTTCCTCGGTATCTCACTTTAAAGATCTACACTTGCACTTTCTTTCCAGGAAGAGAACCAGAGTCAGAGAGGACAGGGCAGAGGTTCCAGCTCTCTGTCAGGGTGCTGTTAGGACTTCCATGTTGGCTCGAGTTCTTCTGGGAATCATAGAGCAAGAGCCAGCCAACCTCCTATTGTTTGGCTCCCTAGAACAGCAGTGTGGAGTGACTGGAGCAGGGGCACACTGGGGCTTCCCCTCACTGATCACCAAGGTAAACCACTCACACTTGTTCCCAGTTCATGTCCAGGAGTTCAAAATGGCACCTGGAAATCAGCCGCCACAGGACCGTTTACACCAGGAAAACTGGCACACCGCACATATCAGCATGTTGATTATTTGCTCTCCGCTCCCAGTTCTCTAAAATGTTGTTTCTCCCAGAGAAAGATGTGCCACACTGGTCTTCCTCCTCCTTGTCCAAGTAAATTGACGAGATATTTAAGGAAATGGATACATATTTGATCCAAAATTTCTCTGAAATCTTGGCTTAGAATATCAAATTCGGGTCAGATTTCAAATATGCACAGACAGGCAAGTGAGGAGGGCTCTTCCAGCCTGCCTGCCTGAGCTCATGTACAGCTGGTAATAACAGAACTTCAAAACATACACTCGATATCCTTGGGGACCCCCGGCTCCCCCAGGCACCCCGAGATGTTCCCCAGGCAAGTCTGGGTAGGGAAGCCCCAGACAAGACTGAGTACTTGGATTGTACTGCATCATTGACTCCTACCTGAGCGCTCCCCAGAATCTCTGCATGGCCCCAGGTCCTGGAAATTCAGGATACAGGGCACACAAACAGCATGGCATTTTCATGATGCCACTTGTTGAAAGGAGACAAGTACATACTTTTCACTGCCAAACCAAAAACCATGCAAGGAAAAAAATACAGCTTAGTCCTTCTGACAATGTGGCCATATTTCAACCCACTGTTACGCTCTTTCCCACTGCCCACCACGTGTCTACCTCGCTCTACTCTCTACACCTTATCTGTTTACTTTTTGGCTCTGTTTTTAACATTTCCACAAGTGAGTTTGTGAGACTTTGATTATACTTCAAATTAAAAGAATGAAAAGTCACTATATAAAAAAGCAAACCTTCATTCTCCCCTTAAAATAAAATACTATGAATTTTTAAAGCCCCATTCTCCAAGGGGTAGATAATTCTTTAAATTTTAGACTTCTTTAGTATTCATGCACTTTTCATTTAAGGGAATGGTTCTCTCTTAATTCTGAACAGATTACTAAAAAACTATTCAACAGCTAAGAGAAAATTATGCATTGTTGCCTTGTTGTACCTCAGTAAATAGATCTGCTAGCCAATTTATATTTTAAATAATACAATAAATTAGTTCCCTGAGTATTAACTAAGTGCATATTGGGCAGCTTAATTTAGAAGCATTCTTCTTATGTTAATCATTCTTTTCTAATGAACTAGAACCACATGAACTAAGAAGACTCTTGGCAAAAACTCAGGGGGACATTGGGAGTCGCTATTGTTTATCGTTTCCTTTGTTTTCGGGAAGCAAGCTGTGTGGTATTTTTTAAGCAAAGGAAACAAAACAAAACCCAAGAATCCAATTCTTTTTAAATAGTAGAGAATTCTGTCCTCAGTACTGGGTAATAAGGACATTTCTCCAAGTCCTTTGATAAATTGGTATTTCGAGTACTTCTCTCTTTATTTTCCTGTCCTATGGAACGCAGAAAGGAAGTCACCCTTAGCGCACAGAAACAATGCCCTCCTCAATTTGAAGGGGACTGTTTTGAACTATTCATTATCTCGGCATGTCTAGTCTCTCCTGGAAGACACTCAGTGTGTGCAAGTGATGGGCATCTGTGGTGTTCTAGCAGAGAGGTACATGTGTGCATGCTCACGCACATACATGCACACACACACCACACACTCAGGGGCACAGGGGAGAGGGGCTGGGATGAGGCAGAGGTCAATTGGATTTTAATTCATAGAACACTCACTAGGTGCCAGGAACTGTGGTAAGGATGTGGCTAAAGTGACACATTATTCCTGTCCTCAAGACAGTCACATAGGGAAGGAAGACAGAGTTAAATTAAGAAGCCACAGGGTGGTACCTGCAGTGGAAGATACTCCTTAGATCTGCAGGAAGGAGGAACTGGGGACTGGAGCTAGGAGGGGTCAGGCAGGGGCTTCTGGACCTGCACTCTGAAAGCAAATAGAACCAGAGCTTCCTAGGCGCTCACAGCAGGAAGGGCCTTACAAGTCCAGGGTAGGGGGTCACGCACGAACTGCTGGGTCTGTGTGGGAGAATGTCAAGGTGTTTTGGGTTTGTTTCTCAGAGTTCTAACTGGGAAAGTGACAGTCCCAGTTTTGGTCAGGAGGGGAAGCAGAGGGCAGATGGAAAGTCTTTACTAACCCATGCAGAACTCAGACTTTTTATCCTGCAGCTGTGGGAGTCGGTGAGAAAGACAGGAGCAAACTTGCCTTTTGGAAAAAAAGCACAGAGAAGGCTCCGCTGATGAGGAAAGAAGCTAGGTAAGCCCCGCTGAGGAGGCTACTGGAAAAGGAAAAATAGTGAGCGGGGACAACTTAAATGCATATTTAGAACGTTATTACATAGCATCTTTTAAAACCTCACAGCCAAAAGTTGTTTCATATGGGAATGTGTAATGTGTGTGGGATAGCTCTCGCAAATATTTTCAATGTCCCCAAATGCTGCACTGTTTTTATTGATTTGCATAAATGCCGTACTTTTCTCTGTGGTTCCTCTGACAAGCATCGGGAAGTAGACCCAGTTGGGCCAGTGAAAAAGACATCATAAGGCAGATGTGAGAAAGGCTAGCGGAGGGCCTCGGTGGGGAGGACTCGCCAATTACTGTTCTATTTAATTTTCTGGTAAGACTCAAGGCAAAGCAACTGGCTAAATCCCTTCTCTTCCTCGCTTCCAATGACAAGCGACACAAGTGAGAGGGAAGCTATCAGAGACTTGGTTCGTTGTCTTGCAGAGAAGTCTAGGGTCCGCCTGCAAGCCTGAGGTGAAAGCAAACGTGGAGATGTGGGGACTGGTTCTTTCTTTCTGAGCACTGTTGGCAGAGCTGAGTTCAAGAGGAGCTGAAGGAATACATAAATTTCTGATTTTTTTTGTTTTTGAGCTGGACAGGGTGGTAGCTAAATTCAGCAGAGGACAGTTAAAAAAATATACTACCGTATAAGCAAAAAACCATGAAATGTGAGCACGATATGCCACTGTACCCCTTCCCCATGAGAGGATGATGATGGTAGCCAGAAAAGAAGGGAACAGGAAAAAGAAAACAACCCGTGGATACTGAGACAAGGAATAGGACATTAAACCTCCCTTTAACTTGACAAGCCCAGTGAAAGACAGCAAGAGAGAAATCTACATGTTTCCTTAAATAACAGAACAACCCCAAATCCTAGATATTCTTGGTAAGAATATAATTAATTTGGAGCCAGTGCTGGTAGCCACTGTTGAGCCACTACTGGGGGAACTGAATTGACTGAGTAGATGCTGTCTAGTGACAATGACACAGGCATAAGGAGATGCATAAAAGGAGGTTTAGAGCAGTGTATCCATAGTAACAAAAAGTTAGAAACAGCCTAAATATCCATCAGCAGTGAAATGAACATATACTATAATTATAGCATGGAAAAGCCACAGTTGGCCATACCAACATGGCTGAACCTCAGAAACCAGTGTTGAACAGCACCAGCATGTCGTTAAAACATACACACAGTACAATTTCTTTTGTAGAAGAAGCCCAAAAAGTTAAGTGTTGCCTACAGTGGGCATTTCTGTAGTGAAATGCTTAATTTCAAAAAAAGGATATGATAGAAACAGAATTTAGGACAACGAATTTTTTCCAGGGCAGTACAGACAAGGATGCGTAGGTAAGTTATTGGAAACAGTATATTTCTTAATCTGCTCGGAGAGCACAAAGGCCTGCATCGTCACTCTTTGTTTTACCTTACATGAGTGCTACTACTATTCTTTCGTATATATTAAATATTTAATTTTCAGAAAGAAAGATAAAAACTGCCTGTAATGCTGCCCCACTCATGCAAATGGATCTGTGAAAGATCTAGCATGCTGTCTGCCGTGCTCTCTCCTCTCCCCACTCAGAGGCACTAAGACAGGCCCTACCTCTCGAAACAGTAAGTGGGAGGGACATGGAGGAGGAACTGAACTGAAACAGGGGCACACGCAGCAGGTCCCCCAAGAGGCCGCAGCAGGAAGACAGTGCTGGTGCCAGAAGCTAAGCCTTGGGACTCTGGCTGCTGTAGAAAATAATAAATATTAGGTACAAAAATAAATACCCACCTCTCCATACTGGACAGCAGACGAGCAGGAAGTCGTCAGATACTTAGCTCTTGTGTTTTGACAGCTTTTTTGTTCTCTTAATGCCTATATTTCCCTTCTTTCCATTTCCACTGTGTTAGAAGCTAGGTACAAATCAAAATATGTATTTTTTAAACCTAGATGTGCAGTATTTATTGGTCAACAAGGATGCTAAGAATTATTGATAAACTAGAAAGAGGTCAATGCTTTAGAAATACCTCCCTCCTCAATTTAGCCACTTTTATTTACTATTAAGATTGCCATGAGGCCAAAGGCCTTTTCTACTTCCTCTAACGCTCAGCAAGGCCATTTCCTGGTCACAGTGACCCTAAGCTGGGCACAATGGCAGTAGTGCAGGCCTATCTATCAGTGCTTCTGAACTCACCTCGCCATCCAACTTCTAATCCAGAATGTCTCCCAAGGAATTGACCAGAGGGAGAACTTCTTGCCCTGTAACAGGATAGGAGAGACCCATTGCATCAATGGGAACAAATATTGATTCCATGCTAATGGGTCCCAGGGGCAGTGCCAAGTAGCTTATAAGCATTTTCTCAACCGGTTGTACAACCATGTGCATACACAAGAATGTGCTACAGAGTCCATTTTGCTGTCTCACAGTAGTGATTTTCACTACACAAAACATACTAATTTCCCCCCAGACATAGACAGATACCCCTCATGTGGAGTCTTTGGAGGGTTATTGCCAGAATCCCCTTCAGATACCAAAATCTGTGGATGCTCAAATTCCTTATATTAACTGGCATAGTATTTGCATAAAACCTATGCACATCATCCTGTACATTGAAATCATCTGTAGATTATTTATCATAACTAATACAATGTAAATGCTATGTAATTATTTGTTAATTTATACCGATTAGAAACAATCTGTACATGTTTAGTCCAGATGTAAACATCACAGATCTAACTACATTTTTGATCTGTGGCTGGCTGACTCTACAGATACAGAACCCAGGGATACAGAAACCCAAATGCATGTATATACCATATATCATAGATGAAAGACAAAGCTATTGCCCTGAAATAATTAAAATAGTGATGCATAACTCTGGGATACAGCTTATATGTGTATGTAAATATATATACGTCTATGTTAACACATAAGGGCAATAAGTGAGCTGAATAATTACTGTAATTTTAAAGTAGCGCTGAGCATACAAGTTTTTTCAAGGAATCTATGATAGACTATATGATATGAAAATATCTCTGCTTTCTATTAGTGACAAGGGCAAAAGTAATGCCCCTGTGATTTATTGCCTATATTCAAAATGGAAGGAAATGCTACATTTCTAATTCATAACAGAGGGGAGAAATGCGTTTCAGTTAGAAATTAGTGACATATCATGTGATTTTCCTCCAAGTTCACTCTCTGAGTCCTAAAAAATAGACTCTTACCCCGAATTAAAACATTTACTAAATAACCTAATGGTTACCTAACAAAAATACTGTTTACTCATGATAACACCTCAGTCTAAAATATGAAACTTTTTTTTCTTTGACATGGAATTCTACCAATCCATTAAATTATTTGATTATTAGTTAATATTCAGAAACAAGTTCACTGGGGTCGCTGACCAGCGCCTTTGCTGAGGCACAACGCCTCCCTGTTGGAGGCTAACGCAGATGCACTGCCATCTAGGAGGATTACACAGCAGGACCTCATGATTTCAGCACCACACAGAACTCCGCTCAGGAAAGGAAGCTAGTGCTCTGAATAAATAAAAGACTTTTTCTCCAAGTCTGAATTACCAGTGGTCTATCAGTGGTTCCAGCAAACAAAGGCGACTTGTAAACCGACAATGCGTGGCAGGGACTGAAGGATAAGACTCAGCTTCAAGTTTTGATTGTGGATTTCAGAGAAGCAGCATTGTACCCGTGGATACAACGGCTAAAAGACACATGACTAAATCTGATGCTTCAGTTCAGCTGCTGGTTTATAGGAGTAAAACCGAAGCTTCAGATTTCTCATTGGAACTTAAGTAAGTGAAGTAGGTCAGGATTTGAGGCAACCTTTAGGAACTGGTGGAAGTTTATGCAAAAAACCCCCACACAGTTCTTACAAGACAGAGGCCATGTCAAGTGCTAACAGAAGGACAAAACGCAGCAGAGTTTAGAGTTCTGTGACTCGTGCATATTGGAAGATTAAAAATTACTTTCCAGTTTCTAATCCAGAATAATAAAGTCAAGATCTCTGGAGAAGAGGCCCAAGAATCTGCATTCACCAGAATTCAGACATTTCCATTGCGGGAAAAGTAGTGAGTTAATGGTGGCTCCAATTTCTTCACCATTCTTCCCCCAAGAATCCCGACCTCACTCCGCGGGTAGCTTTGACCAGTGCCACAAGATGGGAAGAATGCGCTAGAATGTTGGATCGCAGGCCTTAAAAGGACTGGCATCTCTTGCTTCTCAGTTTGAGAGACCAGCCATAGGTAGGTGAGAAGTCCGAGCCAGCACCCTACATGAGAGTCCATCGTGAAGAAGCCCTGGAGAAGGGGGGATCATCTTGGATGCTCCAGCGTTAGCCAAGCTTCCAGCTGGGTGCAGCTGTTGTGTGACCTCCGCTGAACCCATCTGAAGTAGAACCACCCATCCGAGCCCATCCAATCTATGTCATTGTGAGAAATTGTATATTGTTAAGCTTCTGAGTAGTCATTTGCTATTCTATAATGAATAACTCTTTAAGAAAAGAAATTAATGATAACTCCTTGAATTCTTTTTCATGAAAGATCAATTGTTCTTATTCTAGACTCTTGGTAGGAGTTGGAAACTGAAGCCTGACCCATCTTTCTATGCAAAAACTAGACAAAACTACACAGACAAGCAAGGCCAAATTGCATGCCACGCTAACAAAGGACAACCAGACTTCTCCTGTCTCCTTAGCTCCTGATGGCTGCTTCCCGAATCCTGAGAGCTACCAAGTGTGTTACATGTTGCCTTAATGGTAGGCAGAGAGATGCACCCTGTGTCCCTTCTTCAGGGAGGGCAGTGAGCAGACAGACACCCTGCTGTCAGCCCCTTCAGGGAGTGACTCCTTACCCAAGGTGACTGGTGCCATTTGGTGACTGAGAGAGTGTACAAATGCAGGCCTGGCTGTGTAGAACATTCTTATGGGAATACCCTCCCTAGAGATTCTTGACAGGGTTGTCTGCCCTGCATCACAGTTTCATTTCTTCCTGGGGCCAATCCTACTCCCCTGTTCCTCCCCCAGTATGGGTCCCCTAAGAAGCAACTCATACCCCGAAACTTTGCCTCAACATCTGCCTCTGGAGAACCTGGCCCGTGACAGAGTGGAGCTCTGATGGGAGGCAGGGTGCTGTTTGATGGCCATGTTCCTGCTTTCTGTCTACTGATTCCCATTAATGGACAGAAGCTCTTTCCTCAGGCCTGGAAGAAGGAGGCACAGAAGCCATGAGTCACGATCCCCTTCTGCAGGGGGAACGGAGCGAGGGGAAGAGATTAAGATCCTGCTTAACAGCTGTTGTACCAAAGCCAAAGTCTGCTCAGGGAACTGACTGTATTTCGCAGCCATTGTCTCAAATCTATGTAGCAGACACTTTCCTCCACTCTCAGTAACTTTTTAAGCTTCTCATCCTCTCTCAAATCGTCAAATGCAAAAGTCATATGCATTGCTCTCTGCTTCCTCCAGTCATGTCAGCACCGTGAAAAACTTACCCAGGACCTTCTAGGAAACACAGTTAATAATGCTCCCACGCCTTTTAAAATTTAAAACAAAACAAAACAACCTGAATTGTCGGCAGGAAATTGAAGGCAGGCAGGTGGCTAGTTCCGCTATTCCCTCTGTGAATTGTCTAGAGAAATGTTCAAATTCCAGCCTGACTGTCCCTTGTACTCCACGGAATGTGGTCATGCTTTCCTACATTTTGTGTTGCATCGAGTCAAAGAAACAAACCAACGTCACTGTTAGTTTGGGGGAAAGCACCACTGTCCAGTTGTGCTGGTTGCTGTTTCCTGTGCGCACGTGGTGCTTTCTGCAGCCTCTAGTCACCATTGTAAGCAATGTCTGGCCAGTAGCGAACAAAGTAGCTAGCGGTCTTGTATGTGATGGCGATTCTACCACCCAATGCTACTCACTCTCCCCTCTTCTACCAACACCACATACTCACCCCGAAGGCAGGCATGTGACCCAGACCTTGGCAACCCAGTGTTCCACTCCTTCCTCCCTACTCCGCTGGCCCCACAGGCACTTAGAGACACTGCAGTGTGATGGAATGGTCCAGACGTAGGCTGTTGAGTCTTATGTGCCATTACAGTTTGAAGCAAGTTTCGCAGGTAAACTTTCTTCATTTATAAATTAGCAAAATCCATCATAGCAACTAGATTCCATAAATACCTAGATAAAAAGGTACATAGCAGACTACAGCCTGAGGACTCACAAATGGTGGATAAGGAGCCAGCCTTGGTACCTCCTTTGACCTTCCCCACATCCCTGCAAAGAAACTCTTCTCACTCTAAGTGTACAGAACCAGTAACTAGCCTGCAGTTAAGACGAGGTAAACCTGAAATTCACAACAGCTTTGTCCAACACCACAAGCCATTTTCCTCTCATTAACTACCTCCAAAGTGAAGGATCCCCAGAACAGTCGAGCTTTGAGCACACACTGTCTTCCTTAGCTTTGTTTATTCGGGAAGTGACCTCTAGCTGAAGGTCTACTTCCTGCTGGAAAACGGGGTATTTGGGAGAAGCCCCTGAAGAGTGTGTGGCAGAGCACGCACACGAGGCTCCATGCAGCAATCCTGGGGCAGGGTCGTCAGTCTGGGCACAGGGCTTCAGGGGCTGATGGCGCTACCATGGCCAAACCAAGGGGACAGGCAGGAACACCAGCATGCAGTGTTCTTTCTGAGGAGACCCAGCTCTCACTGTGGCGTGGATACACTGAAAACACCATCTCTCCTACAGGAAATCAGTCCTCACAGCTGGAACTTCCCAACGCTTATTCTCCTTGACCTCAATTTTAGGAGCTAAGGATCAAGTATCAAGAAGGTGGTTTATGAAACAGATGGAGAATCTTCTCCCAGTGAAGTTCCTAAATAAATCAAGAAATATTATAGACATGTACAAATTTCCTAAAATGAATATAACTACTATGTATTGATACAACACTACAAGAAACAACAAAAATAAACCCCAAAAGACCCAGCTCCTAACATGATACCTTATTTCCAGAGTCTCTCCAGCCTAAAATTCAGCCTATAGCCGTCATTTCAAATTTGTCCAAAACAGCGGTGAAAATGTATTTCAGTATCTTTAGCAGCTGCTGTTACTTAAACAATGGAGCATGTGCCCCTGATCTACCATGAAATCCCACATTCCCTCTTCGAGCTCCGCCTCTGCTCTGCCCTGTGCTATCTTACTCATGTCCCCGCCCAACACATTTTCTCTGCTCCCTGGGCCAACTCCAGCATATGTCTCTTTTTAGTATCACAAGTTCCTAGATAAAGCTGTAACTTTAATTACCCTTGGCTGAACCTGGTATCAGCACCAACAAGGATCGAATGCCATTAAAAAAACAAAACCCTGATATTCTGTGTCTGTGGTGGTCACTGTGGGTGAGATTCAGGTGTGAAATCCACTGTCAGGCACAGCTTAATTATGGCAGACATGTATGGGCTCCAGTTTCACCTGCCCCAGTATCCTGCTCAGATTCCACTATTCCAGGGGCAGGTATTCTTGGGGATTAGAAAAACACAGGGCTGGAAGCCAGGGAGCCTGGAATGTCCTCAGGGTAAGAAGTAAGAAGACACCGGGAAGCCACTTGGCCTCTGGGCCTCAGCCTTATCACCTGGAAAATGAGACCTAACATCTGTTCCACCTATACAAGGCTACCAGCTGGGATAACCCACCCACAATTACTGAATAAACCTGAATTGATGTTGATACTGAGCACAAAATTAAAAAATACCCAAGGTTCAAAATGCAATCAGGAAAATCAGACTTGTCATTAGTTACGTGAATCTCACGATAGCAGAAGCCAAATCCAGTACGATTTGTTGAGAATTAAAATTGTAACTCGAAAGTTAATGTCACTACCTGTGTGGAGAATAGTCTCAACAAAAATATTTTTAGTAAAATAAAAAATGAAAATAATTCTTTTTTAGGTTATTTAGCTTAATGAAATTTAAATAGAAACTTGCTCTTAAAGAAATTCGCCAGGGCACCTATAATTCTGATGAAAGGTTTTAACGTAAATCTGGAGTCAAAATGTTCTTTGGGCCGAGAAGACAAAAATGACGCCTAAATCCAGAATGGTCGCATTTTCTGTCTCGGATTGGTGTTGTTGCCATAGCCGCTGTTGGCTGTTGTCGTTTCCAGCCTGTATTTTGAAAGTAGTAGAGAGGCTGGCCCACGCCAGCAACCTTAACATGTGGAGAAAGGCACAAAAGGATCTCAAAGGAGCAGCAAGGTGACCTTGACTGTGACAGCCATGGACTGTGAACATGGGAAAGGATCAGGCCCCTGGGACCGGGAGATAATATCCCTAAATGCCCCTGATCAGGGCCAATATCCCCGCTGTCCACGATCCCGGCTCGGCCTCAGGCGGCGGATTGCACCTTACATAGGGCATGTTTCTCCCCTCTCGCGCAGATACAAGTGCAAATAGACGGACGGGTGGCTGTAAACACACCGGTAAGAGAGCCGCGACATTCGCGGAAGGCCATTCTGCTCCTCTTGCTAACAGAGCAGCCCGGGGCATTCATGAAAAACAGCTATTTCGGGCTTTGTTAGAGGATGTCTTAGAGACAGCTCAGTCCAAACGTTGCATTTCGCAGGCAAAGCGAAGCCCAGGCAGTCGGCTGCCTCGGATTATCTCCGGAGGCAAAGCCCGGTGCCTGAGACGGTGTGCCTAGCAGAGCCTGGCGGCGCTCCAGGCCGGGCGCAGCCGGGAGCCAGGCTGTCGCGCTGCCCCCAGCCCGCTGGAGCTCGGTTGGCCTGGGAGGCGGCTGGCTGTCGCAGGACCCCTCTCTCCCCGTAGGAGAGCTGTCTTTCCTTGCGGTGGGCGTTTCAGGTGACCGTCCAGAACCAAGTCGACTTCGGTTAGGGTTTTTTCCGTGAAGAGCTGTGCTGCTTGGCCCGGCGCGCGCTTCTGTCTGGCAGACACGCGCCCGCGCTCCTGTGTCGTGTGCCAGGGTTGCAAAGCGAGCCCGCGGCTGAGCCCCGCTTTCCTCGCGACCAGAAGCTTGCCGCGTGGACAGTACTTCGGGGCGGGCCTGATCACCGGGAGGCCGCCCCTTCTCGCCCTCTCGCCCCACCTCCCCGCGGCGCGGGGGGCACGAGGGGCAAGGAACTCCGCCAACATTTCAAAATCACCTACACAAAGCGCAGATCCCTCGCCGCGGTAAAACACTCCCTATCACAAACATATGTGGGCCCGCTCCTTTTGTTACCCGGTTTTTGGCAGCCAGAGGAGCGCCATTTCATCTTTAAATGTGTTTTGCATTCCCAAGAAGAGTCAGCGGGCTCAGTGTGATATTTGCCACCGGCTTCTGACTGGCAGCCAACTCCTCCTCCCGCCTCTGGGGCACATGCCGCCCTAAGGCAGCAATCTGGCCGCCCAAGCTGGACATCCTGTGCAGAGAGCCGGGCAGGACAGGGCGGTACCAGGTGGGGAAGGGGGCCTACAGGGGTTCTTAGGGACCCTGGTGGGGTAGGACAAGGGCAGCAGAGGGGGCTGTCCAGGGCTCACTGGCCGTCGAATTTGCCCTGAAAGCCTGAATATTAATATTTTAACTCTCCTCAGTGAGTTGATTTTAAATGAAATGTTTTCCCAGATCTTGAATTTCATTATTTATAAATCTGTTTGATGTAGACGTACTTATTTATGCTTGTAAGTGATCCGAGATTGAAAAAAATAGCAAAATTTACCATGAGTCAGATGTGCTCTACACTTCCTAGCATAGGTGATTCTCCTCAGCAGTTTTAACCACAGATCCGAGCTTAAACAAAAGAAATGTATTTCACAAGCTTCTGGAGGCTGGGGAGTCCAAAGCGCCAGCCAACTGAGCTTATGAGGACACTAAGGGCATCACATGAGGTCTCCATCCGTTGTGACTTCAGTTAACCTTAGCTAACACCAATAGATGTGCCCTATCTCCTCAGACAGAGTCCCTTTTGGTGGAAGGTCATGTAAATTTGGAGGAGGGGCAAAAATCAGACCATAGTAGGCAGTTACGTGACATTTAAAAATGAACTAAACAACACAAAAACAGCAGTAAACCGGATATAAGATCAACTCAAAAATCAATAGTGCTTCTGTATACTAGTGAAATCACTGAGAAACAAGTCAGGAAAGTAATTTCATTTGTAATAGTTTTTAAAAAAAATAAATACTTAGAGATCAACCTAATGAAACAGATGAGAAACCTCTATAATGAAAATTATGGAACTCTGAAGAAAGACACAGGAGGGCATGTTAGGAAATGGAAAGACATCCCTTGTTCTTGTGTTGGCAGAATTGATATGTTAAATTGCTATATTGCCAAAGGCAACCTATAAATTTGATGTAACCTGCATTAAAATAGCAATAATTTTCATGGAACTAGAAAACATCCTAAAATTCATATGGAATTAGGAAACAAAAGGAAAATAGTCAAAGCAATCTTGAGCACACAAAGAAAGGTGGAGACATAATAATACCAGATTTCAGGTTATACTACAAAGCCATACTGACAAAAACAACATGGTTCTGGCACAAAACAGACTTCCAGAACAATGCAACAGAACAGGAGGCACTGAAACAACCTCAGGCATCTACAGCTTCCTGACTTTTTTGACAATGGAGTAAAATAATACATTGAAGAAAAGGCAGATTCTAACAAATGGTACAAAGAAAATTGGATACCAATTGCAGAAGACTGAAACTAGATCCCTACCTCTCACCCTATTCTAAAATCAAATCAAAATGGATCAAAGACCTAGCTATAAAATCAAAAACTTTGAAACTGTTGAAAGATAACAAGGGAAACACTTAGCTAGAGGCACCGGCAAAGACATCCTGAAGAAAACTCCAGCAGCACAGGACATAAGATCAAGAGTGAGCAAACAGGATTATGTCAAATTAAGAAGCTTTTGCATGGCAAAAGAAACATCAGAGTGAGAAGACAAGCTTCATAATGGAGAAAAAATTGCAAGCTACTCTTCTGATAAGAGAACCTATGTCTGGAATGCATCAAGAACTAATGAAGTCCCCTCCCAAATCAAGTGGTCCAATAAAAAATGGGCAAGTAAGCTGAATAGATACTTCTCAAAAGATGTACCGATGGGCAATGAGTACATGAATTAGCAACTTTCAGAATCCATCTTCCCCTAGTCAAAATGGCTATCATAGGAACACACACACACACACACACACACACACACACACACACACACACACACACTGAATGCTGTCCATGGTGGCAGAAGAGAAGGAATCTTTCTACATTGTTGATAGGATTATAAGCTAGTACAATCACTATGGAAATCAGTGTGGAGATGCCTCAAAAAAATTTTTCATTTGGTTCAGCTGTACTTTTACTGGGTATATTCCTTAAAAAAAAAAAAGACATCATACTATAATGCTGCATACACATACATGTTTATAGCAGTGCAGTTTACAATAGCTAAGCCCTGAAAAAGCCTAAATGTTGGTCAACATGAATGGATAGGAAAATCTCATACACACACATACATGTATACATACAGAGGAATATTAGTCACAAAGAATGAAATTATATCATTTGCAAGACCATAGAACATGAGACCATCATGGAAGTGTAATAAGCCAGGTTCAGAGAGTTCAATATCACATGCCTTCTTTTATATGAGAGATGTAAAATATGAATAATTCAATATAGTAAAAAAGAGGTGACAGGTAATTAAAAGGTAGACTTGTAGAGACAGCAATGGAATCAGGAAAGGAGAGGAAAAAGAGAAAGCGGTAAAGAGGTTGAAAATGAGCCAGACAAATAATGTTATATCCATGCAGCAATTCCCTCAAATGAACATCACCATCATATAACGCTAATAAAAAATACACTAAAGCACTAATAAAAATAAAAAAGAAATAGTAGTAGAGGCAAACATGTAAGTTTCAGTAGAAAATATCAAAACTGAAATATGGAAAGAAAAAGAGCATGAAAGTAGAAGGAAAAAATAAAAACATAAAACGTTCCCATGAATAATTAGAAAGAGCACAAGCAGTATCTGGAGAGAGAATGATCTTTTCAAGTATCACAAAATTAGCAAGTCATCATTTCAAAAAGCTCAAGAAATCTAAGCAGCATATGCACATACATTCACACTATATTAAAGACAGATAGGGAAATTTCTGAAAAACCCAAGCCAGAAAATGTTAAAAATATCAGGTAGAAAAACGATCAGCTCATTAGGAATGACGCACGGCAGAGGACAGTGCAGTGACACCTTAGGTGACGAGAGAGCAGGCCTGCACAGAAATGTCCTTCACAATTAATGGCTCCATGTAAAGACATTTGAGGTAACAGGAGGGAATGTGTTGGTTATATAACATTTCTAAATAAACAGTGGAAGAAATGCAAAAAAAAAAAAAAAAGACAACTGAAAGGATGAAGATGTAGGTAAAGCTCAGGGACTACTGGCTGTATTCAATGCTCTAAATAACGCCTTGCAGTTTTTAAACTAGGTATAGATTTTTTAAAAAAGAAAAAGAGAGGTTAAGTGCTGCAAGGTCGGCAGTTGCACAACTATCAACGAATTCAAGTTTAAGACAGGAGGCATTACATTAGTACAGATAAAAAGTACACTGCATAAGAGTGAAAGAGTCAATAACAGAAATTACAACATGTCTATAGTTGCATTTAGTTAACAACAAAAAGTAAAACTAGTTGTAAAAAGCCAGAGGAAAATCTGCAATTGCGGTGTGAGATTTTAGCAGAGCTCTCTGATTAACCAATGGGAATGGGACAGAGAATAATCGAGAAACAAAATGGCTCGGAAGCTCTTAGTTCACACAGAACGAATTACAACCAGTGATGGCAGAGAACGTATTCTCTGCAAGTGTCCAAGGAACATGTATCAAAAATGGCCCCTATGAGGACCACAAAGCACATTTCACAAATTTAAAATTAATGAAATTATAAAGAATAGTTTCTTGACTATAAAACTATGATGGAACATGTTTTCTTATGCTTGAACTAAATGTACAAGTATAGAAGACCCAGACTATTAGG
Source organism: Ctenodactylus gundi (assembly GCA_004027205.1). Lineage (NCBI taxonomy): Eukaryota > Metazoa > Chordata > Mammalia > Rodentia > Ctenodactylidae > Ctenodactylus > Ctenodactylus gundi. The sequence goes on along the minus strand of PVKB01004901.1, from coordinate 63,876 downwards.
AAATGAAGCAATGCAATTTAAAATAATCCATTGGTCCAAAGAGATAAAACAAAGTAGAAATTATGTGTTTTGTAACTTAATTGTAAGAAAACCGTGAGTGTTGTAGGGTGCACGTATGGCCATGTTTCACAGTTCTTTCTCTCTGTGTTAGAAATGAAGAAAGGCTGAAAATTCATGTTCTAAGTACTTACATTAAAAATAAAAAGTATAGTAAACCACATACAAATAATGGAAGACAATAGGATAAAAGCACAGATTAATGAAACAGGTAAAAGTATAATAGAGAAAAATCAACAAAGACAAAAATTAGTTCTTTGAGAAATAATAAATGTTTTATGCTTCAGGAGGAACGAATCATTGAAGTTACCAGATTCCAAGAGACAACTGAATCTATAACTTAAAACCTTTCCTCAAAATAACTTTCAGGCCCAGGAGCCCTCACCAATGAATTTTTGAATTTTTCTAGCACTTTAAACATACTATTTGTGACGCCTGAAACTTCCAACCTCATTTTAGGAAGGCAGCATAGCTGTTAGTTAGAAAGGATGTCACGATAAAGGAAACTACATGGGTGAATCTGACCCTGGAAGTTGACATCAGACTGGAGGGATCCGCTAGAGAGATTCTGTCCCTCGGCTCCATGTGACACAGAAATGTGGACACAGATTTGCCCGAGGAGATTCTGTTAAGCCTACCTTTTTCAGGATACACTGACGTTTCTCAGAATTATCTGTGCCTCAGCCCTAAGTACATCTTTCTTATTGGCTTCTTATCTCCTGAACAGTGCCAAGACTTCTGTCTGCTTTGACATCAAGTTCTAAGTACTTCGTTTTGTTTCTTAGGATGCTGGGGATTGTGCCCAGGGTCTCCTGCATGCTAAGCAATATCACTGAGCTACAGACACCCTCAGGCCTTTTTATTTTATTTTGAGACAAGGTCTTGGTAAGTGGCTAAGTGTCCAGAGTGGGCTCCTGCCTCAGGCTCCCATGCTGGGAATTATGGGCATGTGCCATATGGGATAGGCCTCTGTACTTTAACATGAACTTAGATCACTTTTTTCTGTGGGAAGTTGGCCACAGAAGACACATGCTGGCTGCTTATGACTGAAGGTCAGTCGTGGTCTTCCTGGCACCCAGATTTTATCTTCAATCCTACTTGTCCCGTTTCTGCACTGCATGCCCCCAAATGTTTTTTCATACCTGATGGAAGTCGCCCACTTGCCGAACGTAACCAGCTACTTCATTATCAGATTTAAAGATCTTCCAAACTTTTCTTTCCACCCTTCTGTATTTCTGAGATCCTTTCCATTCCATGGCCATCAAAGAGCGCTCAGTCAGGGACGCCGCTACAATAATGTCCAGCTGGCCATTGTACAGTAGAACCTACGATGAAAGCCAGCAATCAGCGATCACAGGATTCAGAAAGGGAGGGTAGGAAGAGCGCTTACCTAAGCAGAAGGTGAGCCAGTGAAAGAGAGAAATTAAGCTTCTCTGATCTAGCGCTCAAAGAGACCAGCCTGGCAGCTCAGGGGACCATTTCCCTCCAGAGAGCCACACGCACCAGCAAGCTGGAATACGCTGCAGCGTTGTAACTGCTGCATTCTTCCAAAGGGCTGATTCTTCAGTCATCTGCAAAAAAAACCAGCCTCTCCTGGTTGCAAAAACATTTGTGCTTGATATTCCCGAGAGATAGAGGAAAAACTGTCATTACATTTTAGTGAAACTAAGGAATACTGTACCCTAGGATTTCAGGAACCTGCATTTCATTAACTTCACGTTCAGGCCCTGTAGGAGCTGACGGGCAGGCTTTCTCTCAGGTGTTGCTAATTCAAGTTTCTTTGTCCTCTACATCGAGTTCAGCCACAGCTGCAGTTGTTTGAAGCGGGAAGACAGACCCAGGTGCCTCCAATGTTGCCTGCTGGAGGCAGCCATGCCTGCCATACACCGCCAGGACATCTTTTTCTTAAATATGACAGCCACTTCTCACCAGTAAGGAGTGTTGTTTCTTCCTAGAATAACATCTCCCCCGCTACTTCCAACCTGATAGATAGATATCACTGGAAAAACAATGCCAAATCATTTCTTTGCCTTCCAAAAACCTTCTAATTTGTGTGAAAAGAATTATTAATATTCATTATCCTAGTAACCCCAAGTTATGGAATATATCCTATGAAAACAAGTCCAAAGAAAGAAAATTTATATAGCTATTTTCATTGAGTATTATAAATTAGAACTGAAACAAAGTACTATAATTGGTGAATAGTTACACAGTAGTGAGGAATTCTGTGGAACACGATGAAGACATTGCAATGTGAGAATGCTTTCATAGAATATTAAGTAGAAAAGCTGGAAGTTAAATATATCACAATTATAATTATAAAAGGTATATACATACACATATAAGGAATGAAAAGTTGGAAAAAATAGTTGATTAGATTATAGAAATCTGAGTAATTCTCTGTTTCCTACTCTCCTCACATTATTTTTGTGAAAATAATTCAATATTAGTCATCATAGAATGTTACCACTCTATGCAACGAAGAGATTTTCCTCAACTCCATGCGACCTTTGATCTATTCAGAGGCTTTGATTGTGTCCAAACAGAGACCTTGGTTGAACGTTCAAACTGGATATCAAATGTTCACTGCATATGTTTCCATCTTTGCCGTCATGCTGCAGCTTCTTAAAAGGCTTAAACATAATTAAAAAGTCCAGGACTTTTACACACTCCAAATCCTCAAGCAGCGGTGGGACAGGATTCAGACCAAGATGAAAGAGCCCTGGGCCTCCACCGCAGGAACACGCAGCCTTTCATGTTTCTAGCCATCCTCCCCACCCCCACGCCCTTACACAAGCACCCAAAGGAAAAAGTCCTGATAGATTTAAAGCCTCTTTAAAAACTCAACTACAGCACTAAAATATTTGCATTGTTTATACAAAAAAATTGCCTCAAAAGCCTTGAGTACTTATGGCCTCTGCAAGACTTCTTACAGTTGTATTGGCCAAATGTATGGAAACAATTAGGGATGATGGGTACCAGTGAACAAGGCTTACCTCGTTCACTATTCCAGGAAAGCCTGATTAAAGCTGATTAAGAAAGATAATCGTGTACAAAGTGATTCCTCTCTTAGAAGTCAATGGAAAGAGGCTGGTTAATTAGCAAATTCATGAGTGTTTATTATTTTTTCTTTCCATGGCCACTTTTGCAGATTGCATCTTTTCCCAGAAATATATCTTGCAACGACTTTTATGAGTTATCTCACTATATTTAGAAGTCAATTTGAATTTTCTACCATTCTTAATAGCAAAATCCACAAGTTACAGTAAAAAACAGGCCCAAAAGCACATTATTATAGCAGGTTTGTTGAATTAAACAGCTGTGTCACTTCCTGCTGAAGGTGTGCCACACACATCTTGTTACACATCTGTGTAACCTCGTACATGTGATCTGTAGGAGGCTTATCTCCTGGGGTCAAAAGGAAATCTTTTCCCTGAAAGCAAGGGACACATAAGTCAAATGCAATAGTAAAATAAAATCAATGTGACTGTCATTCTCTGTCATCTTGTCTCGATTAAAAGATGCTTAAAGAATTGGTACAGCACCCTCTGGATGTGCCCATGAGAAGACTTCTAGACATGAGTTGCATGTGGAAAAGTGAACCGAGAAAGAAGGAGACACCCTGAATGTGAGTGGCACCGCCCAGGAGTCTGAGGGCTTGCAACAAAAAGGTGAAAGAAGGGGAAGCTTACACACGGGCACACTCAGCCCTTCTGGTGGCTGCGGCTTGTGTTGATATCACCTGCTTCATTAGATTCCACATTTGCCAGGTTTGAGTACATACTCCCAGTGGTTCTCCTGGCCCTCAGCCTCAGGCGGGGCACACATCATTGATCCCTCTTGTATGGAGGCTTTTGACCTCTCCGACCGAGCAGTTACTGGTTTCCCTAGCTATTCCACTTGTAATGGCCACTGTGGGACTCTTCAGCCTCTGATCTTGTGAGCCAATCTGGCAAATATTCTAATTTCTTATAGTCCATTGTTCTGTTAATGCTCGATTATATTCTAACATACCGATATGTTCTGTTCCTCTGGAGAATTCTAATGCAACTACTAAGGAAAGCGACTTCAGAGCTGGCATTAAAGGAAGGTGGCCAGCGTTCACTACAAGAAGCCTAGAGCTATTTTTCAATCTGATTTTCATACTTAATCCCTTAAACTCCCACAAGAATATCAGAGTTGGGTTCTTCTAGGCTGGTTGAGAGGGTGAGATACCATAGGATCCAGTACCTGTGAACCGAGAAGTGGGTGCATGTGGTGTTGTGGGTGCAGTTGTCCCAGAGCCAAGGGCAAGTGTTGAATACCCACTTCTCGATCCCTGGAGAGGTTCCAGGCAGCACCAAGCTCAACGCTGGCTGATCGTGATGGATGCACACACGTTCACCCCATTTCTCCCCTGGTAGGAGGATCATCTCTCCCTGCTTGTCTCGAACTGAGGAGTTTCCCAGGATGTAGGAGTTTCAGTACTAAAACTGGGACAGTCTGAGGCAAACCTACCCCTGAGGCTGGCTGATATTTTAAGCAACAAAGTCTGAAGGCAGAGAAAAAAACAGAGCTGAATGAAGCTTTTAGCTACACTTTCTTGTCAGCACTGATAGGAGCAAAATATAAGGCGCAAGGAAAGAACTGGTTGGAGCCGGTTTCCACGGGTGCACCAGGCAGTGGCCAGAATGCTCACTGTGGTTCTGGTCAGCTGGGAGGCAAAGGCATTCCTTTGCGAGAGTCTTCTTGTACCTCCTAATTCCTTAGCCAGCTGGCTAAGTCACTGAAACGAACAGTTGTGTGGTAATATGGGAAACATTTATCACAGGGTAGACAATTGAGGAGAACCTGTGATTTCCCTTGTTTTTACTCTGTAATTACTACATTTAAAAGAAAATGTGCTTCACACTTTGAGAAGAAATACATCAAAATACTGGCAGTTAAGACAAAGTGTAGTGGACTTATTTTAGCTTGACTGTTATCTCATTTTTTTCCTTTTCTTTTTTTTGTCAATGTGGCTAGAATGCTTTTATAATTTAAAAAATAGAAAAATGAGTAATAACCCCTAAAGGCTGGCCTCCTCAGCTTGACAAAAGATGAGTCTTCGTGGGAAATAACTTGGAATAAATTCAGATACTACCAGCTCTCAAATTTTTATAACAGCAAGACATAAAGCTTAATTTTTGGCTCACAGATAATCTTTAAAAATTCTAGAATTCAAGCATTTATAAGAGATGGTGTTTTTTGTCAAAAGGCAGAGACTTTTTTTAAAAGAATTTTTTTTTTACTTTTCAATGTGCTTTTATTAACAGATTTCTTTAGTCTCACACTCCTGAATGAGGTAGGAATAAGAAAGATTACAATGCCTACCTTCACTCTGCTAAGAAACTGACACAGGTGGCACCAAAATAAGTCCTAAATCTTGGACTTCCAAACTCTTACCTAGACCTCTGTCCAAAAGGAGCTGAATCCCTTCAAAATAACAAGCATTTATTGGCTCCCCATACTTAAATGCTTAGTGCTACCAAAAGCCTTTGGATACTAAGAGTCCACTGAAAAGGAGACACAGTTCCTGTCTCCAGTTCAGAAACAATTTTGTTGGCCCAATCCTACTGACATCTCTTCCCTCATTCTTTGGCTCTGTAGACAAGGACGTATCCTTCGTGGCTGGGGACAGAAGCCTCACTCCCTTGTTGTAGGCAGTGGCCTTCTTTAAGCTGCCATGCACACTGTCAGGGGCTCTCTTAATGCCTGCTACGTCACTGAATCTTGCACAGCATCTGGCCCACCATAAAATCAATAGACAATTGCAGCGTGGAGATTTCTGCTACTTAGAGGTTTTGTGGAATGCCGTTCAGGACCACCGCTGTTTTTGTCTGTAGTCACTCTCCCTTTTCTTGATAACTGAACTTGGGTCACCCTGCTCTTGGTGGAAGCAGCCTGCTGGGACCTGGGAACCACGTGGCCCTGCTGCTCTGCTGTAAAGGATAAGGGTGTGACCTAAGTTAGGATGCTCAAATGGTCTCTCTCCAAGAATGGACAGAGGCACATAGGGTTCCCTAATTTTCCCACTCTTCCCACATCCTAGTTCTTCAGTTTTTGCATGAATTCCATGACCTCTCATGCCTAGTAACCAATACTCGCATACTTCAAGTAGCTAGATTTGTTTCTGTTACTAGAAGACCATGAAACAGATGCATACACCAGTGCCACTTATGCCAACATCTCGTAACTGGGGACACCCAGATATGTGGATTAACTTTCAAGAACTTTCATCCCCTTTTCTCAAATTGTAATGAGAATATGTATTGAAAACTCCCAGCCCAAGCCTACAGGGAACAGGAGTTCAGTAGCTCGGTCTCCCTCTTCTTGAGCAAGCTGATAATCCGATAATAATTTGAAAGACTCAATTGAAGCACTTCTTTTAAAAGAAAACTCCAGAATGTACAAATGGCCTTTCTGTGTCAGATGCCTGATTGTCTCTTGAACATAGGCTGGAGGATATCCAGCCAGGATAGACCTGCACTCCATGAATTCAAACTCCTGAAATCATACACCCTTCACTACTCATTTTGCACACATGGACCACTGGACCTGACTCTGCTCTTGAAAGTCAGAGCCACAAGTTCATAAATTATTTTGCTAAACATACTGAATTTTGAAGCATAGAATTAAAAATCACAATGAATTTTCTTATCCTTATTTTCCAGAAAAGTTGTGGTAAAGACTATAACTTTCCAAAGAAAAAAATCTTAGTTACTTTGTTGTTGCTGTGATTTAGTATGCAATATCTATAACGTAAAGAGGAAAGATTTGTTTTTAGCTCACAGTTTCAGAAGATCTCACTCAGTCCATTCAGGGTAGCCAGCAATGGTGGACACACATGGCAGGAAATATCTGGCAGAGGAAATATCTGGCTCACAGCGTGGCAGGCAGGAAGCCACGTGTGGAAGAGGGGCAGGACATTGGCATACATCATTCCATGTCAAACCCCAGTGTGCCGCCCCTTTTGGGTCAAGTCCCAGTGTTCCACCCTTTCTGGGCTATGCCCCAGTGATCCACACCATCTGGGTAATATTGCAGTACTGTGCCACATGCCCAATATCTACCATGCACCCCTAATCCACCACACTTCCGTCACCCACCCCTCCTGACCAGGCCCCACCTTTACTAACACCTGGTTCCTTCACTATTCCACATTATCTAAATGCATGAGGCTGTTGGGGGCTATTCCAGACCCAAACCATAACAAAGGGGGCAAACCTGACAGAAAACATGACTCTTTGGAAGGAGAAAGTTATTCCTACCTAAGAAAGTGGGCCGTGGCTGGGGTTGGATCCCAGCTCTATGACTAACTAGATGGATTATCTTGATTAAGTTTGTCACTGAGAGCTTAGTTTCCTGTGCATAAGTAGGTATAAGAAAACTGCATATGAAATAGAAAAATTGCATAAAACAGTACATAGGATACTCTCAATGCTGTAAGCACAAAGTCAATGTTCTAAATTAAACATTTAATAACAGTGTATTATCGTCGTCACTATATTTGAAGCATTTCCAAGTGAAATGCTGGCAGTGGATTAGATTTATGACTCAAGATACAGGAGTTAGAATTGTAATACAATCGCACCGAGTCATCGATCTGACACAGCAACCAACAGCAAGTTCTATGAACATTAAGGAAGGCTTGCAGACAGACGGAAGTCCTGGACCAACCCACCAGGGTGTGCACTGAGGATCTCAGATGTGTCGCCTACTCCCGTAGGCCCTTCATTTTCTCCTCTGTGGAGTGGAATATCTACACCAAAGAGTAGCTGGAGACTCAGACAGGGTACAAGATGTAAACATTTTTGTAACCAGAAGAGCAAGGTTTTACTAATTTTTTACTATTCTTACTCTGTACCCAAAATGAACTGAAAGTAAACACTTCTACTGGAGTGCATAAGTCTTAAACTAGCTGTAGGAGTCCTGCATTCAGCTCACAATTATATGTCTATTAAAGTTGCACTTTTATTATTGCTTTGTCATTTAGAGTGCAGTGTTAGGGATTGAATGTTTGTGTCCTCCCAAAATTAGTGTATTATAGAGACTTCAACTTCTAATGTGATAGTATTAGGAAGTAAGGCCTTTGGGAGGTGATTAGTTCGTGAAGGTGGAGCCCCTGTGAGAAAGATTAGTGCCCTTATAAAAGGGACTTCAGAGAGCTTTCTAGTGCTTTCTGTTATGTGAGGATATAAGAAGTCAGTAGTCTGCAACCCAGAAGACCCACACCAGAAGTCACCATGCTGGCACTCTGGTCTCAGACTTCAAGCCTCCAGAACAGTGAAGAGATAAATTTTGATTGTTTTCAAGCCATCCAGACTATGGTACTATGTTACAGGAGCCCAAACTAAAATAGTCCCCATTTAAATATTGGGAGGTGTGAGCATGTTGGGTGTGTACTTCCACCCAGCCACTATGAGCAGTGACTTTCCCCTGCAGACAGGGCCCCACTATTCCCTGTTGTCCTTACATGCAGGGATACAGGGCAGTTGTCACTTACTCAGTGCTTGTGGGGCTGGAGGAATGGCACAGCAGTTAAAATGCTTGCCCTGAGCTCGATTCCCCAGCACCACATAAAGCTAGGTGTGGTGGCACATGCCTATAAGCACAGCACTTGGGAGGCTGAGGCAGGAGGACTGCCATGAGTCCAAGGCCAGCCTGGGCTACAGAGCAAGACCCTGTCTCAAAAGAAGAAGAAGAAGAAGAAGAGGAGGAGGAGGAGGAGGAGGAAGGAGAAGAAGAAGAAGAAGTCAATACCTGTGCTATTGTTTTCCTTAGAAGAGAAAAATATTTCTCTGTGCCCACGTGTCTGTCAGAGTGAAAAAGAAAGACCAATAGGTCTGAATCCAGCTGTTCATTTACTCATTTCCTTCCTGGACCTGCAGGCAGGGGAGTGTCTCTGCCATCTGAAATGGAAGGGGAGGGGCCTTTTGTCTAAGTTGGAGAAGAGTTGCTGCACAATTAGGTATGTATTGTATGCTTGCTTCTTCAAATTAGCTCATGTGAAATTTTTATTTATTCAACAAAAACCCCAGGGTCCAAGCACTCAGGGGCTAGATATGAAAAGAGCTGACTCTTGTCCTTCTAATGTTGTAGATTTTTAAAAAAGGAAAAAAAAAAAAAAACTTTTCAAAAGACACTGAAAAAATCAGAAGGGGAAAAGGCAAGTTTGCGCTCTCATTCTTGAAGATTTCCTTAGAAGAAGGGCCAACGAAAAGTCAGTTTCACTTAAACCCTTTTGAAAAATCTAGTCTTTTCTTCACAAACTAAGTATTTCAGGCTCCAGATACATATAAATCAATACCAATAGTTCATTCGTGGGTTTAACCCTCTCAGCAAGACTTACAAGCAGAATCAGACGATGGCGATTTTGCAGCATCTACGTCCCTGACGGCAGACAGAAAGCAGCCAACGGTGTTAGCCAAAGACACCAGCAGAAGGGTAGCTTGCAACGTCTGGAAAGACCCCACATCCCTGAACTTGGATTGTCACTTCGATTAACTAGGGAGTTCACTGCTAATCAAAGGCCAACAAAGGGATACGTGCTTTTAATACCGCCACTGCAACTTGGGAGGAGGGGCCTGGGGCAGCACTGTATATAAATGTGTATTCTGGTGTATTTTCATCGCAGCCAGTGCAAAAGTGTTAAGATTGAAAATTAATGACACGAGGTCCACTGACTATATAAATTTAACTTGTCTTTTTGCTGTTGTTATTGTTACAAAACAAACAAAAAATGCAAAGTGTGTCACTGCCAGAGAACACAACATTTTTCTCCTGATTTATGTCTCCCATACTTAGAAGGAAAATTACAGAAAATAGTGCAAGAGGAGGCTTTGGTCTCTCGGTAGAACAGGAAAGCAAATGTGCTTTTGTAAGAATGCTCCGGTTTTGTTGTTGCATTTTTAGACGAAAGATTTATGCTTCTATTTTGGCCCATTTACAATACATCATAATACTTTGCAGACAAAGTTATGCTCTTTCCCAGTGATCTAGTGACCTTAATCTCTAACATTTTGTGGTTTCCTGTTTGGGGAAATGATTGAACAGCAGCCTGAGCCGCTCCAGGCTTCACGGCATTCCCAGTTGGCCTCTATCTGTCTTACTGTTGAATGTTCTCCTGTTCCCTAATCAAAAAAAAAGTTTTTTTTCTTAAAAAGAAACTTTCTCTACAGATGCTGAATCAACGAAACTCCTACAATCCAACCCTTCACGCTCCCCCCTCTGGATGCTTGCTTTGTCATATTTCTATTGCAAACTCCAAAGGAGCCTGGAGTTGTCTACTTGAAGCAATTAACTCGTCCCACCAGTACCTCTCCTCTAAACAGAAGAGAATTCATTTCACTAATAACCAGCTTGCCAAATGGTAATTCCCACAGTCTCCCCAAAAGCTCAGTGGCCAAAGAAAAATCTTCATTCAGCTGAGGAGCATGATGCTTAAGAAATGCTGCTGACTGGGGGCAGAGTCGTTATCCTTCCCGGGACAAGGTCTTTGCCCCGGACACCCATGGCCCTGCCAGCTCTCCTTCCTCCTGGTGTCTTGCAGGGACTTAGAGATGGGACAGCCAGAAAACCTGTGTCACCAGGGACGGCTCAGAGAAGACAAGGGCGGAAAAGTAGCATAACTGTTGAACGAAACAATGGTCATTTTTGCTACAAGTTGCCTTTAAAAAGAGAAGGGTGCTTTGCTTCCAAGTCTAAGCAAAATAGAAGACAACTAGGGAAAGCGAGGGAGAAGACGCACCCCCACGTGCTCGCCACGCCCCTGCTGGCTGGTTTTGCCGGCAAGCATGAAGGACAATGACAGTGGAGCACCAAGTCTGAGTGAGTGCCCAGTGACTACACAGATATTATCCGTCAGCCAAAAAAAAAATCATGACTGCTTTCTTGCAACTTCATGCTAAACAATTTAGCGGCTTGTAGAAGTAACAAGAGGCAAAGCCAATCTGAAAAGGATCCAGAAAGACACCACTCCAATCCAGGGATCTTTAAAAGTTCAATTACCCAGAACAGCACACTTAAAATGACTTAATAATGACCCCAGATAGTATTTTTCCTCCAGCTTGAGTAGAAATGTCCTGGAGGCCCACTCTAGAGGGTCTTTTACTCTGATCGTGTTTCAGGGACTTACTCATAGCCTCCATCTGATCCCCTCTGCTCCCAAAATCTCTTCTAACCCATCATCAATGACTGGGTTTGAATACATCGCAAATACCCTAGAAGCTGGCCTGCTGACACTCCAGATGGATCAACTCAGAAGACGCTTGTCCTTGGTTGTCAGAGGTCAGCTTCAAAGTCACAGACAAAGGCTACACTGTGCTTGCCCGTGTTATTACCTTACTCAAAAGTGGGTTAAGAAGCCGATTTCTCGCTTTCTGCACATCATTAAATGCATTTAATTAGCAAGTATATATTTGCATACAATCAAACCAATCAGAAACAGCCCTGTGGTTGCTCTTATTTTTAGAGTTAAGTAGTTGCTGTTTGGTACACAGGCCCGTGAGTACTTCAAATGTGACTAGCATGAAGTAATGTTTGCTATAAGACTGTGAAACACACCGGATCTTGAAGACAGTACAAAACTAAAATATCTCAACATTTTCTTAGTGTTGATTGCAAATACATATATGTCCTATACTCAATACTAAGAAACTACTCAGGTATTTGAGTTTTATGCACATATATTATATGGCTAAGAAAATTCTTATATTTTTTAGGTTTCCATAAAGCTTTTATCTGGAGAGAAAGACTTGCTTATTTTTGGTGTTCAAATGTCTGTTCTCTTATGAAATCTTGGTGATAATGAATAGTTGCCAATTTCCCCCTCCCCATATACATGTAATACACAATGTTGACAATGGACTTGAGTATTTTGTGCACATATGTATCACATCAACATTATAATCCCTTCTCATTTTGACCATACCGTGCCCTCCCTACCCCCCCAACTCCCACTATCACACACATTTGGCTGTATAGAATGCCTGTTTTCTGAGTTTCCCAAATCAGGGAAACCATTGATATTTAACATATTTAATCTTCTGTGTCTCACTCACTTCACCACTCAAGTCACCACTCTTTACCTCAGCTTCCCACCCCTAGAATGGGCTGCAGTGGCCATATCTTAACGCCTCTGTTCTGGGTCCAGCAGAGCCCTTTATTGGGATGATCTGCCAAAAGTTCTTTGGTTTTTTTTATTATCTTCCTATATCTTTTATCTTTGTTGAGTGTTTTTAACAGGGCAAAGAAAATTATTAAAATAAATTGACTTCACATGTTCATATATATATATATATATATATATATATATATATATATATTTTTTTTTTTTTTTTTTTTTGAGACAAGGTCTCGTTGTGCAGCCCAGGCTGGTCCTGAACTCACTATGGAGCCCAGGATGGCCTTGGGCTCATGACAAATCTCCTGTCTCAGCCTCCCAAGTGCTGGGATTACAGACCTGCGCTACCACACCTGGCTTATGTGGTGCTGGGGAATTAAACACGGATACTTAGCATTTAATTTAGCACTTGCTAGGCAAGCACTTTAATTTTATTTTATTTTCATCATAGGGTTTGCCCCGCCTACATGGTGGAAGCTTCATTTTATATTTTTAAGATGCCTCGTAGAAAATTTAAAATTAGTTGTGCAGCTTGCTTTATTTTTCTGCTGGAAAGCACTGGTGCACCTGGCGTCTGATGTACTCTATAAGGAACTAGTTCTTTGTCACCAAGTTATCAAGTGACCCAAGTAACTTCTGAGGACAGCCACTGCTAGTGGAATGGTCTCCAGGTCAGAAAGTTGAAACCATGTCACTATGAAGGAATGCCACGTGCTCCTACAAAATCTCTCCTTACACAGGAATAGACAGGAGCTGGGAGAAAACCCACATCCCTGACTTCAACTCCCTGGCCAGGTCCCTGGTCCTCCATCACCACCACTGCCCTGCAAACTCAAAAAAGGCTGGAGTTACCCAGGTAGTGACAGACAGCAGATTGGCCTTTGTCACAGAAGAAATGCAAAGCAACTTACAAAAGCATAAATTCAGATCTCAGAAGCTCTCAGAAGGAACGTGCACAGTGGGAGGGAGGCCGAGATCCTTGTGGGAACTGTGGGGGAGGGCCACATCTAGCCCCTGTGGATTCCGGCTGGTCCACCGGCAGCCCCCTTTGCCCTAACACACTTGCTTTCCAGCTTGAGAGCATTCCAGTTCTCTGTAAGGAAGGTTACTTTTATCTTCTTTGATAAGAGGCCTGAAAATGACAGCCAGGAGGCACTCATCCAAAAAGCCAGAAAAGCTGCTTCCAAGAGCCTACCTCCCCGCTGTTGTTACCTATCTGCAGACACACCCTGGGCGGTAGTAGGGAACTTAAGGAAAGGTCCTCACCCAGGGTGATCTCATGGAAGGAGGCAGAAACCTGGCTACTTTTCTGTACTGATTTTTTGACAGAGACTGAACTGGAAGTGCTGTGTGCTCTTTGGGTTTATCTGCACAGGAAAGCCCGGCGTGGGTCAGGTGCACGTTCTCCGCTTCGCGCTCTCAATGGCTCTATTCACGAAAGCTACTCTATTAGCTGGCTATTAGGTTTTTTTGCTGTTTGTTTTTTCTTCCCCAAACACAACTCTACAGTGTTTGGAGGATAAAGAACCCTTTCCTCTTTCTTCCCAGAGAATGTCAACTGGATTCAAAAGGATGGTGCAAATCACTGTGACAAACAGGGACTGTCGGAAGGTGGTAGAAACCAAATGAATGCACCGAGTCCAAGGAGCACGAGGGGACAGGAAAATTCAACGGAGAGGTCAGGGGTATGTGCGGAGAGCCTTCTTTTGGAGAGCTTGGCTGAAGGTCCCGGTCCCACGTGTGATTAAGAATCCCATGAGGTGATGTTGGCTGCTTCCCAGGGACAAGACTTGGGAGCAATACTGATATGACTAAGCAGACAGATGGCACTCACTGGCATGGCAGGGGGTGGACAGCTTCCACCATGTAGGCGGGGCAAACCCTATGATGAAAATCTCCTGGAAGGGCTCTAAAGGTGGCACCTGTGGCTTTCTCAGGCAGCAGGAGGTGTTTGACCCCATTTTCTCTTCTTGACTAATATGTAAGAGTCAACTACCACTGAAATAAGTAATCCATTTTCAGATGGAAGAACAGGAACTGTTATGAAAAGAGCTCTGGGCTTTGAGTTAGACTCAAGGGTAAACAGATTCAAATGATAATGATTGGAAAAAACAAACAGATCAAAAAGCGCTACCCATACATCTGTCCTATCTGGTTGGTGACCCTCTGACATACAGACTAAGTCAGCTCACCATGCCAATCCATGTATCAACCCCGAATAAAGTCTATTAGTTTCTTTTAAAACATAATTAAGCGCCCGCCCCATCTTCCCACACCCAGGGGTCTCCACGCATTGCTGTGGAGATCGCTGACAGCTGGGTGTCCAGTACTTTAGAATATTGGGGCATTTTTTTTTTTTTTTTGCATTTGTTCCTGTTATGCTACGGTGTGAGGAGCCTGATTAGGCCCTTTGGCATGGTGACATTTATTGGATATTAAATACTAAGTGGATCCAGAAAGAAACCCTTCCCTCAACTTTTCCCGACTCATCTTCTTTGGAGTCAACCAGTGGAACTGCCTGTGTCTCGCAGCAGTTGCACCACAGCAGCTGAATTTAAATATGCCTCTCTGAGTTTACGGATTGTTAGTTCCCTGGAATCTGCAAAATAAATGGCCTTGTCATTTATTATCTTTCTCTCCAAACCCCCGCCATACTTGGGTGACTTCAGACTAAATTTTTTTTTTCTCCTGTTGCCATAAGCTACAACACGCTTCCTAAGGTCTTGAGCATGAGGTGCTTTCAAACAACAAAATTAAGCCCGTGCAAAATGGTGGTGGTCCTCAGCACGCAAAGCAACTCAAAACAAGCCGTGGGGTAGATACATTATCGAGTGGCTTCCCAGATAAGGAGAAACACGCACGCTGGCTCTGATTCTGAACATTCCACCTAACATAAAAGATGAACAAGAAAAGCTGTCGAGAGGGGGCAAGTTCAGGTGAAACCAAACCCCACTTCATGATTCATGAGTATTTGCTTTTCCTTGTTCCGCTGAAATGTTTTAAAGGTTTTTTTTTTTTTAATTAAAAAGCTTAGAAGCATGCCTCATAAAAAAAATGAATGCTGTTCTTGCACTTGGGTTATAACCAAGCCAGGTAAAATGAACTCATAAGGAACTCTGAAGTACAAATTAGGTTTTGAGTAGATACTATGTTTATTTGCCTATAAACTGCTAGTTGCTTATCTAACATCTACGATTACATAAAACAAATGTTCCAAGGGAGCGTCCCTGTCCTTAGACCTGGTTCACAAGGGCTCCCTCCTCCACATTTCTCACAGAGTGGTGCTGGCACGAGTCTCACTACCTTCAAAGAAAGGGCTTGCAAGAAAAGAGACGGTACTGAGATCCAGTCAACAAGCCACTATCCTACCATGACTTAAGGGATGCCTGGATCCAACTATAAGTTGATGAATTAGTCTCAGTGTTAATTTTTCTTGGTATGCTAGACACTTATCAAATCTAGTTTCCTGGCCACTGGTACCATCAACATTTTGCCATCAGAAGATGCTCCTAAGGAAAATGTCACAAGTAATTAGAACAGCTGCTAAAATGAGTCAAGCCTGCTAGAAATATTTGCCTTTCAAACCTCTGTGTCACAGTCATTAGTCACAACCCGCCCTCTACCCTTCCTAAGAGAAGAGCTTTTGATAGCCCAAGATAAGTAAGTAAAACTCTAATGACCTGGGTGCTAAGATTTCGGTCTGGTAGTGAAGCTGAAAAACATTAAGATCCTGGATTCTGAAGATGCAATTAGGAGAAATTTAATGAGCTGCAGAATGATAAGTGACAGGGAAATGTAACTTTATATTTACAATTTCCTGACTAGATGAACTTCTAAACAGTGTATTAAGTCCTACCTCCTGGGCCACTTAGCTTATAAAAGCCAAAGCAGATGCTGATAAGTAGCATTTGGCGATGGTACCTCCTAAAACTGTGCCGGCTTTCCAGACAACTTCGCAAGAGAGACCTCAAGTCCAAAAGCAAGTAGTCGTTTTTGGATCCAATGGCTCTTGCACATACAGTCAGAGCTCCTCTTTGTTGAAATAAAAAGTTTCACACAAAAAATACCGCACACACAGACACACAAACTCATGTATGAATAATGTTTGAAAATATAGCCCATACATATTTTAGAAATGCAATTTCTATAACCAAGAAGGGAAAATGAAGTTGAAAACATTTTCAGAAACTTTAAGGAAAACAAGAACAATGAAAATCCATTATTGCAAAGGGTGAAGGGACCAGAGGGTTTCTACAGGACTATGTTTCAAAGCCTGTAGCCCTTACTGAGTAGGGGTTGTTATTTCCAAAATTCTAGAGATGTCCTGTTCACCCACACCCCATTCCACTACTTTAAAAATCAGGTTACATATCATAATCAACATATAATAATGTATTCATATTCTTATTTCATTTTACATGCTGTTAAAATGAGGAAGAAACATAACCACAACATAATGAATGGTAATTAAGGTGGTGAATTATTTGCAACTGCTCTAATTGAGTATATATACCCAGTTATATGTTGAATTATATATATAACATATATGTGATGAGCTCTATTGTATGAACGAACAAGCCATTTGTCTTTTTCATTGTTACTGTTTCCTTTATGTGCTTTCTTCCTTCCCTTTCTTTTTTCCAAATGTATTACACACTATTACATGCTGGTTGCCAGACTTGGCACCTAAAACAGCACCATAAATTGGTATTTTTTTTTAAAGCTCCCCAGGTGCTTCTAGTACAAAAAAGCCTTGAGAACCACAGTCACAGCGGAAGCAAAGTTTCAAGATGATAGGAAAAGCAAAGATTAAAGGGAGAGGATGATTGTAGAAAGGGAAGGGAATGAGATTTGCTGAGTAAAATCATATGCTCAGCCCTGGGCATTCAGAGCCAGATACACAGACTATTTTGGTTTTCTGCTACTTTGGCCTACGTGATTTTCTACCCAGGAGGAAAGTCAATGGCATTCTCTGGGAGGGCAGATCCTGTTTCTCCTCCACCACAATGCCTCACCATCTTTTGCTGCTGGCTGACAGACTTCGGGGCACTGCCACAGAGCAGTACAAATGTTCATAGCATGGTCAGCCAGCTCCCTTGAGAACACTGACCACAGTTTGGCTCCGGTAAAAATTTTCTTTAGATTTGGTAACAGGACAAAGAATAGATGTGGTCAAGGCATGACATATGCATGTAAGGAATACCACAGTGACTCCCACTGATTTGTTCAATTAATGTATGTCAATCATCTAATGAAAAGGCTAAGGCCTATTAAAAAAGAATATACTGTACCATACTGGAAGCTTGGAAGCATAACAATAAACATAGCCACAGATGCAGCATCTGCTTTAGGAACTGGGGTGCTACCAATAACATGTCATCCATCCAAAGTACTTTCACTGTTCCGGCCTCTGTCTCACCTACAGAGATAATCACTACCCTGGAGTTTAGGTTTAGGATTTCCTTCCTTTGAAAAAACAGGAAGTTTTAACATAAACGTATGTACCTCACAAATGCTTATTATCCACTTGTGCTTGTTTTTTGTGCATAAGTTTGTAACCTGAAGGGACATACTTTCTCCATCTGACACGTCTGAGTCTTCACGTTGTTGTATCTAGCTGCAGTTGACTAACTTCTAATGATGAAAAATAAGTGCTAAAATGATAAAACCCTTGGGAGAAGACCCAGGTCTACATCTCTCTTACTCCGAGTGGACCTCTGGCTTCTTAGGATGACAGCCAAACATGAGCAATCACAGAGGACAGATAAATTGCATCTGATCAAAACTAATTTGGGGACTTGTTGGACACTGTAAAAAAGGAAAAGACAACCCACAGAATGGGGAAATATTTGAACCTCATGTGTCTAATAAGGGACTTATATTTGCCACATATAAAGAACATTTAGCTGGCCAGTGATCAACTAGACTTGCGCTTTCTAACAACCAGACACTGTTGTCTCAGTCCTGGGACAACAGTCCCAAGGTGTTCTATCACTGAGTTTCACCCCCGGTCCTTTTTTATTTTTATTTATTTATTATTTGCGATAGGGTTTTACTAAAATTTCCAAGTGGAAAACGAATTTGTGATCCTCTGGCCTCAGTCTTCCAGAAGGCATGTTCCACCGCGCCTGGCCATGTAAAATGTCTCACATATACAATCTCATTTAAACTCTGCAAGAACTTCAAGGTATGTATAATTTTTATTCACATTTTACAGTTGATGCGCAGTGTATTCACATTTTTTTCCCAAAAGACCACAGCCAGTGGATGTGGGAACAAGAAGTCAAACTCAAAACATGTAACTTGAGAACATGTCTGATCCTTATGATCATTCAACTTCCAATTCTGCAAAATACTGATAACATGTTGGACTGGTTTAATTATGAAAAATTCAAATGGATTGGTTTTTCTAGTTATTTCAGAATCTGCCAATACTGTATTTCAGTGTACCCCCCAAACATCTGAAATTACTGAAAAGAAAATGACTTTGAACATGTATCTCCTGTAGAGGATTGTCTTCGAGTAGTTTATACAGAAATCCATCCTACTAGAGATACTTCACACCCTGGCTAAAATGAATCTTGGGATAGAAAAAAAGATTCCCTTTGTTCCTGTGAATAGAAACAGTCACAGCACTTTCTATGACAACTTAGAACCGAGTCCCTCATAAGTACAACTTTAAGGGCACTAATGTCATAAATCAACCTATCTTGTTCTGATTTCCTTACATACACACTGAGGTTCACCGTCAAACAGACAAGCCAGAGATCACTGCCGCCCGAGGGCTGTGCCAGCTGCATCCACCAGCACAGTCCGAGTCAGCAGCAGCTACTGGTTGGGCCGCATTCCAATTTGACTGGGCATTTTGTTCTCTTTCCTTATTGGACACCTGGTTTATCTGTACCAGCAGACTGTTCTCTTCTTCTGGAAATAATGCAGCATTGAAAAGTATAAGAAATACTCATTTTGGTAAGTGCTATGGTCTGCATGTTTGTGGCCGCCCCACCCTCTCATTCATATGTTGAAACCTAATTTCCAACGCAATAGCATTCCAAAATGGGGCGAAACCTTCCTGTGTGGAACCAATACCCTCATATAAGAGGCCACATTGTGGCCTTGTCTGGCCCTTCCGCCATGATAGGATACAGCAAGAAGGTATATTTAGGAATCAGAGACAGTCCTCGCCAAATCAGGTAGGTTCTGATCTCAGACTTCCTAGCTGTAGAACAGTAAGCAGTAAGTTTTTGCTGCTTATAAATTACTAGTCTAAGGCGTGTTCTTACAGCAGCCCAAACAGACTAAGCATGGGCTTGGATCTCATGAGCAACAGAGAGAAATACGTTCATCTGCCTCTAATCAGTATGTTCTTTTATCAATTGAGTGAGCAGCCTGTGGTGGTGATCAACATCAGGACAGCTGATACCCCACTGTGTGCCCCAGCCTGTGTTCACCAGGCTGCGAGAGGAATCCTACTCTAGCTGAGTTTATATAGCAAGGAAATCGCTCCTGCAAGAGAAGGCACAAATAATGTACCTACAAGGGGACTTCTTCCACTCATCAGAACCACCTGGCTCTCCTTAAGGTTCCACTGGAGTAGGTTGTTTAGGTCTTAAAGAGCTCAGTTCTTTTGATTTAGTACATTTGTGGATGATAAATACCAGAAGGATTAGGAGCAGGTTTGTTAGAGATCTTTTCAGTACAACACTGATTTGCCTTTTATCCATTCCTTGTCCAGACACATTTGCTCCAGGCTGGAGCCAGTATTGGATGTGTTGGTGTCGGCCTGAAGGCCAATGGTAGCGGTACTGTGTGCTAAGTCTAACCAGGGGATACAGAGAAGATGGCCAGAAGAAGTGCTCTCTCAAGGTACTAGAAGAGGCCAGAATGATGGCCAGCAGAACCAAATCCAAACGCTGGTCCAATCTACTTAGGCCCTTTCTTTCTCAGAAGTATTTCATCCACTTCTGCAAGCTTATAATTATTTTGTGGAGCCCACATACGATTGGCCTTAGATGACTTTGAACAAAGTTTACACATCAAAGTTTGTATTCTAGGGGCAGGGACAGACAAGTGGGCCCTCAAGGGTTCACCTGCTCTATAGACAGCCTCCAGTAAGGCTGCATTTGGCCTGCGACTCCTCACACAGTAACTCAGTGCAGTGCGTACTGCCACCATCCGCGCCATTGTCAACATGGCCCTGATATAATGTATATTCCTCATGTTGACAAATAGTAACGAGAGCCTGGGTAGCAAAATACTGAACAATTTCTGACAGATGGAAATAAAGCACTTTGAGGACAGGGTGCTTTTTTCTGATTCATACAGAGGCACCTTATGGACTGCTGGATCCCATGGTTTTGCTCATTCTGAGTGTTGCACTTGACCCACCAGCTGTCGGAGGAAAACACAGTTGGCGGCCTCCTCCGTCACTAGCGCCCTGACCCTTCATGGGTGCCCACACCTGTCCCTAGGACGACAGTCCTGGAAGATGAGAAGAGGAAGTAGTGTTGGGAAAGAAAGAACGCTGCACAGGATGGCTGGTCACTTGCTCTTGGTGACCTCCCTCACCAAGAGGAGAGTTCTAGGGCCCGTGGCCTATTTGCGTGGGGCTGCAGGGGCACTTCCTTCCTGTGGCTTCATTTCCACTGGCACCTCCAGCAGCAAGTGAGGCAGAATGCGGCACAGTGCCCGGCCTGACAGCTCAGCACTGACAGTCTCAGATATTATTGCAACTGGACAGCCCAGCAGAGTATTTGACTTAAAGCAGACATAGAAACAACGCTCCTTAAGCAAAGGGAATAGGAAGATTATTAGGCAAAATGCATTTTGGAGTAAACAGTTGATTTTGTTTATCCTTGATTTCACTGCAATTCATATGACGAAGCAAACACTAAGGTACAACTCCTTCTCCCACAAAGCCAATCAAGTTTTCTGCCCCGCTCCTTTTTAACTCAAGGTGAGACCTGACAAGTGCCACGGGAAATTTCATTTTAAGGAATGGCCAGCAGAAAAATGGCTTAATTAAAAGGAAAAAATAATAAAATACTTTAAAAAGTCAGAGACATTATTTATGTTTACAACAGAATTAAAAGTAAAAAAAAAAGACAGAAGTCAAATTACAAATCGGAGAAAGTCACATTTGCTCTGAGTAATCTGAAGAAGTTTCTAGAAGAGACTATGACTGAAGCAGCTCGCTTACCTTGTAGTTATTCATGATTTCAGTCAGCCACGGCTTAACCGATTTTACTGTGTCCTCCCGCAAATACTTTTCAACTTCAGCTCCATCACTGAAGGTCCGGTTTCCCACATGGATGGCTTGCCTCACTTCTGGGAGTGACAAAAATTTCCCATAGTAACTTTGGTCCTCGGGTTCCTGGTGGAGGGTGCATGAGAAAGATATTAGGAAACACGAATCCATGTCAGGAACAACCTACTGGGAAAAGCTGTGAATTTCTCATAATACTTAACACAATAAACAAGATATGACTTGCAGGTTTTGATTTAAGTGACATTCTTTTACTATGGATAAATACTCAGATACTCTTGGGTATCAAAATCACTCCCAGGTGATCCGGTGCTTATCTTTGCTAAAAATCGTTACTTTCAGTCTTCAAACTTTTCCTGTATCAATATGTCTAAATTAATGCATAGCTCATAATAATGAACAAGGAGATGGATTGAAAATCAGTGTATTATCTGCTTCACATAATTAAGTAGGTAATGGGCACTTCTGAGCAAGCTCCACTGCTCTAGTCTCCTGCCTGCCATTTTGTGTGTCTCCATTGGTCAGTTCTTGGGGAGGGAGGAGTTGAGAGAGGCCAATTCTGGTAGTTAAGTCTGTTAGTCTTACCTGCTCTAACGTACATTTTATCTAATTAGTAGTCTACTCTCAGCTGTTCCCATCCTTAGCATTGATTTCTTAATGCTAGTGGTATAATCATGAATGTTTTCAATTGATTATTTTAGGATTTTTAATAATTTCTTTCCAACTATTCTTTTTTTAAATGTTTTTGTGCTGATTGAACTCAGGGGGGCTTCATGCTTGCCAGGTAAGCACTCCAGCACTGAGCCAAATCGCCAACCCCTCCCAGCTATCCTGGAGATGCTTCAGGGCTCTGGGTTTAGTGTCATTACAGGCGTCTCTTGGTTTTGAATGTAAATCAGTTACTAATAAATTTTTTCACAGTTTTGAAATCTAGAGCCCTTGTGAATACAAGAGCCCAAAACTTCCCTTTCATTGAAAGGATAATATTAAGTGGTAGGAGAATGGAACCCCGTAGCGAACCCCCACTAGGCAAAATTTAGTCACATTGCACTGTGAATTTTCTAAACTGAAAATGTTTTCTGAACACACAAAGACATGTTCTATTAGAACAGGACTTTAAAATTTGAAAATTAAGCACTTGCCATTTGAGGCAATAGTCACAAGGTTTTGGTAGCAAGAATGAGCTGTCTTCAAGTTGCTTGTCATGATACAATTAACAGTCAAAGGCTACACCACGCTAACAGTAGGTGAAGACATACTTTGACCAGAAGTTATTTATAGTATATACAGGGCTGCTTCTGTTTGAAATCAATATGTTCAGAATGTTTTTGTACATAGATCTACCCTCATACAGAAAATTCAATTTTAATTAGTGATTTTTCAGGCCCTGTGGTACAGGCCTATAATCCTTGCATTTTGAGAGACCGAGGCAGGAGGATTTCATGTTCAAGCCAGCCTGGGCAACTCAGCAAGACCCTGTCTCAAAACCAAAACTAAAAATGGGCTGGGGCTGTAACTCGAAGCGAAGGCCTTGAGATGATTCTCAGTACCACAAAAACAAACAAGATGTTCCTGGAGCCAACTCTATCTTGCCAACACTGGGCCTTCCTGCTCAGGACCTCACCTTTTGAAGTCTGTGGCTCCAATTACAAACTCCTTGGAGGCAAAAATAAGGACAAAAAAGGAGGGGAGATTAATTAGACTGGGCTCCTTATTAGCAGCTCTGGCTGAGGGCCGGTAGTAGATAAAAAGCCAAGGATTTCTTTACCACTTTGTGTTTCTTATTAAAGCTGCACAAAAACATCAGCTAGCTACGACTCATGGGAAAAATGTGGAAACAGATGACACTTTATGAAGGAGATAGGACAAAGAAATTGGTCTATGACACTTATTCGAAGAAAAATTGGATAAAAATCTCTGTAGTAATCATTATACTAAAAAAAGAAAGAAAGAATTTAAAATTTTCTCAAGCTGCAAAAGGACAAAATAACTGAGAATTTAACAAATTTGTGCTTCGACAATTTTTGCTAACTGTGAAGGCCACTTTGTATGAAAGCACACCGTCACAGAGTTTGTTTCTCTCTTCCTTAACGCAAGTTTTGTTCTTGGTAGAATCTACATCCAAAACCACAGGGCTGGCAAATTCCACTCACATTGGTTATATTTTACACATAGTTCACAAGCAACGTAATATTAAAACTGGAATATATTATCATGTACCTCGACAAAGACTGTAAATCTAAATCTCCAATTTGGCTCCTTTTCTCTTATTTGATTAATTCTATTTAAAAGACATCGACTTTGGCCTACTTTCATGAAATAAACTATTTGAATACCTTAAGAAATATTCCAGAGGGCTTGAAGTGAGGGCCTTACCAAATGCACTAAACGTCTTAAGTTATAAGTAAGACAAAGCAAATATTTTTGTAAAGGCTGTGGCAGCTTTGATTATCCAAGTCATGTTAAGTACAGAGCAAACAATGTGGGCATTGCAAGGCATTCATAAGCAGGCTTGAGAAAGGACCTGATACCCAGGGCTACGGTCCCAGCAGGCACCTCCCTTGAGCAGGATTCCTCCTGGATCAAGCTCTAGGGCGGGGAGGCCATTCGTTGGAAATCATTATGAATTATCAGGACTACCATACATTCTTGGTGGCCAGGTGACAATATGTAAACACTGGTGGTGGAGGGGAGGAACAGGGGGATACCACAGTTCAGTAGACCAAATCAGGCAGGACCATTTAGATATTTTTCTCCCATAAAGTCAGCTATAATAATTCCCAAATCAGAAGAAGTTTGGTTTTGCCAAAATTTTAAGCAAACTTTTCTGTGGTTTAAAAAATGTTGTCATTACCGTGCACTGTAAGAAGTTATAGTAGTTAGAACATCCTGTCACATTTTGGAAGAAAGAAGCCTCGCTTGTTAAGTCGCCATCCAACAGTCTGTCCAGAATCTAGATCGGGAGAGAGGAAAGGCAGAGGTCAGGGGGCTGAACATGCGGAGACACTGGTCAGTTCATTGAGTAAGAAAACTTCTATTCCTTCCTGACTTAAAACAGAGCACTTTCCACACATTTTCTCTGTGATGGAGGTGGTCCTAGGCACTAGGAAGCCTCAGGAACAGGGCAGGCCCCAAATCCTACCTCTTGGAGTTCAGATTCTGGGGGGACACAAAGTGTGTAGTAGGCTAGAGAGTGAGAAGGAGACTGAGTAGAAGGTGTCCCAGGTACACAGGTGCATGTGTGCAGGGGACCCGTACACAGCAGGTGGCCATCGACGGTGGCATTTGAGTTAACACCTGTTGGAGGAAGAAAGCAAGCCATCTAGACACCGGGGGAAAGAGTATTCGCGGCAGAGAAAGGAGCAAGGTCCATTGGCGTCGGCTGTGGGCAGGAGCCTTGTGGCAAAGGTTGCCTTAACCTGGATCATAAACCAGTCATCCCTAGGATGGGCGAGAGAACAGAGGAAGTGGGCCTAGATACAGGGCCCGGAGCCGGGGCAGCTATCTATGGACTGCTGATGTGAAAAACTCAGTCAGTGCAAAGAGGAAAAAGAATCAGCAGGGCTCTGTGCCCTGTGCAGGTAAGAGTGGCTGGGGGTGATTAGCCAGGGCTGTGGCTCAGGCAGAGGAGCTGGAGGAAGCATGCAGGGAATTAGAGGTTGGGAATGTGTAACCTTGGGTGTGAGTCAGCCAATTAGAAGCATGAAGACTTTCAGAGTTAGAAATCAGGAAAAGGAGGCAGGGATTGATATGGGTTGAAAAGCAATAGGCTGCTGAATGGTTAGAAACTAGCACAGGTGAGCTAGAAGAACAGAAGTGGCAGGCGGAGATACTCACATTTGAGACTGTGGAGTAACTTCACAGTGGTTTGTTTGGGTCATGAGAATAAGCAGCTTCTACAGGAACAGAACAGGTGACCAAGGAACCGAGGGAACAAGTATTAAAATGGATCATTTGTGTGGCACTGCAGCTACCACGAGTGACAGTGAGGCAAGAGCTCACCTGGTCAGAGAGGTGACGCGGGGTGGCAGCTTACTGTAATACGTGGTGGATGGCACCATCTGAGACATGAGATGCAAAACTCAGGCTCAAAGAGGAGGCAGCAAGGAGGTGTGAGGAAGCCACCACTGTCCCTGTGAGCCAGTGCGAAGAAGAACTAGAGTGCGGTCCCCACTCAGGAGGGCTGCAGGCCAGCAATGCCAGTGGGGCAGGACAAGGTGCGGGGACAGCAGGCAGGTGGAGAACAGAGAATAGTCACAGCACAGGAGGATATGCAGGTGACATGGCGACAAGAACATGAAGTGGTGACGGGTTCTTGTGAAAAGATTTTTAAAAATGAATTCAGCTCATAGAAAATATTACTTACCAAGCTTGAGTTTAGGTTTCATATGAGGCATTTTTATCCTAATTTTAGGACAGGAAATTGAGACACACAGGAGGTAAGGAAGCAGCCCATGACACTCCACTAAGATTCAGACCCAGGCCCTGACTCTTGGGCCTGCATCCTTAGCCACATACATGCTGTGAGGCTTGGTGTCTTCTAGTCTTCACTGTCACCTGACCATGCTGGGGCCCTCACATCTGGCTGTGCAGATTAGCCACTACTACATAGGGTGCCTGGCTGAGGGAAGAGAGGGGCAAGGAAGTGTCAAAGCTCTGCCAGCCAAGGTGGGCACCCTGGCTCTGGAGAACCTGTCACCCACTGTCCTCACACGGTGGAGGCGTCTGTTTGCCAAACCCTGGACCCACAGTCTGTAGCCCTGAGGAGGTTTCTGCTCTTCCTAATTTAGCCACTCAGAAGGGCCACCATAGGCCTGTGGTTGCCCTGGAAGCACACGCATCATTTTTTGAACTCATCTTTAGAAGCTGATGGGAACATAAAATCAACTTTTAGGAGTAGATTTTCCCTCAGTAAAAAATCATTTGCTATCAAACATGTAAGGTCTAGAAGTGTGTGTGTGTGAGTGTAACTGCTCTTTGATTAACAAAATAACTTTTAAAGAGTCAGAGCATCACATGGGCTGTATCATTTAGGCTTGAGATTCTGACACTGGTATTCTCTTTGGTTTTAGAATTTCTTGGGACTCTTTCACTAAAGTCATTAAAAACACATTCTAGTCACTGGTTGTTTACGGTCTTAAGTATAATTCTGCCCACTTTCCTCGAAAAACATCAAAGATTTTTATGTTTTAATTCATCAATCAATTTATTGAACCAATGACCAAAAAGGCTCTCAAACCTTTAAAGGTTTTGATTTGTTGCTGGGATTTTTTTTTGATGAATATGGGGCCATATTCATATTACCTTTGAATACATGAAATATTCAAGCTTTTCAACAGTTTCCCTAATCCCGTGGGTGTCTAGACTGGTGCATCACATACCTCAGTCACCTCTTTGCCTGGGGCCTCTCAAATGTTCTTGTTGTTGACACTGCTTAATCCCTGTGCACTTCTCTAAAACATATCAAATGTCCCCTCTGCAAATGGGTCTTACACCACATAAAATCTGCCATTCATTCTAAATCCTAATGTTCACTCTTTGTCCCACACTCACACTACCAAAGCAGGACACCTAACACCAGTCTTGAAAATATTGTCCCTGCAAGCTGAAGCGTGCATGACCCTGTAAGTCCCTGGTACAATCTCACAAGAAACTCTGAATTCACATGTGAGCCTGAAGGTGTCCAGCAAGATGGCGGGACTTCCCTTCTCTCAACCCTTTTGTACAGCTTGCTGCCATCAGAATTCAGCACGAGGCAGCCTCTGTCTTGGGGAGTTTCAGGCAGTGTTCTAAAAAATGATGGTTACCTATGAAAAGGAGGAAAACTGTAACTTTCTCCTTTCTCCCCAAGTTTGTATGCTTCCTGTTTTGAACCGAACCAGTGAATCTGCAGTGTCCAGAAGACTATGACCAACAGGCTTCTGCCTGACTAACTATGACAATTATAGGTGCATATGCTGTGTGGTGGGCTGTGTGTCTAGTAACACGCAGTCTGAAGTCGTCTAAATTGAATCCTTTACCACCGTGTCAAATAGAATGACTCCCAGTATGCACAGGGGCGATGCTTATGCAAGGCCTTCATCTGCGCCGGCCCAAAACACTCAACTTCTTGTGTCCTAGTATTTAGTGTACTCTTACATTCTATCAGAGAAGACAAATGGGTAAAAAATATAACCTTTTTTCAGGTCCTCAGGTTTGACTTTAAGGAACAATGTGACAACATTCCCAAATACCAGTGGCTCTGTGTAGAAGTTTCAAATGACTACGCTTGATAATCTTTGTTCCTGATACACTGAACGTGTGCCCTTTGCTGCACACTGTGGTCCCTTCGTCAGCACAAACCCTGTTTGTAGACATAACCCTCTAAAGCAGTTTAGACAGCATATGTTCTGCATCCGCTTCCCAGGTTGCCTCCATTGTGATCCCCACGTGATCGGGTGTGCCTGAAGGTCCCACACAGCTTTTAAAGAAATCCCAACAGTTAATGAAAGGCACAGTTAGATAAACACCCCAGGATGATCTCAGGTTCAAAACACCGCCAAAGGAAACTCGAAAAAACACAGGCAGTCATGTGGCCTTGCATCTCGCCTCCCGATCTGAGGCTGCAAAACTAATATTCCTTCTCTCGCATAAAAATGCCCCAGCACCATGGTGCTTCTACTGACCCTTCTGCTCCTCAGCTGGTTTTAATTGCTCGAGGGCAACCCAGGGCCCCAGAACTCACTTCAAAGGCCTCGAGCCAGTCCTGCGCCTTGATGTGTTTCACGCACTCATCACACTGCTTCTGGAAGTAGTTTTTCTGCTTCTCATCCAACAAGCCAATTTCATACAGAAATGCTGCATAGCCGTCAACAATCTGAGGACAAAGGAGACATGCTTAAATGCCACAGAGAGAGAGAGAGAGAGAGAAAGAGAGAGAGAGAGAGAATGGGGGTGCCCCTTTGCTTCCTGGAGTAACCCTTCACTAGTCTTGTGCTGGAATTAGCCAATCATACACACAACACCCCACAAAACTCACAAATACACACCTCAACACTAATACACACACAAGCACGCACATTGATTCAAATGCCCTCACCCAAGTACACATATCCAATACAGATACACACATCCAAGACACACTTGAGCTCACAGCAAAAGCAGACTGAATTAGAAGGATGGCACACCAAAGCAGTAAAGAGTACAAGATTTACGTCTTCAAGCCATCTGCTATTGCCCTTATCCAGGTGAAGAGGAGCCGTCCATTAGGTTCAAAGGGTTTAATCTCTCCAAGAGCCAAAGGGAAAAGAAACTAAGACACTCACCGACTCAGGATCGGAATATCCATTCCCGAGCGCAACGCCTTTCAGGTTGATCTTGAACTCGCGCACGGGGTTGAGGTAGTGGATGTAGTGAGCAATGGCAGGCACGTACTTCCCCGCATAGGACTGAAAAGGACAGACATTGACGAGGACAGTCACAAACTGAGGCTGGTACAGTTGTAAGTGCTCACACTAACTGCAGTAACAACGAAGCTGACATTACCAGCGAGGTATTTATAATGCTTAAAGTCTCCCTGAATTCCACAGCACAAAGAGTTCTCTATCTCTCTCTTAGATAAACACTCCAATATTGGGGATTGGCACACCCAACAGCACCAAGTGACACGCACATCACAGGTTAAGTGCACCAAACCAAACACACAATAAAAATGAACATTCAAATTTTTTTCCAAAATACCCTCATGGGGGGCAGTGAACACGATGTTGAGGTTCTCACACATTTGTCCTTTTTCTTACCAGAAGATTCCATTCAAACTTCAATAGAGAGGGAAAAATCTCAAGTCTAAACCTTAGACTTCAAAATCTATATAATGATGGAAATTTCAAAATCAACATATTTTAAAGGAATAAAAGGGCAATGGAAGATAATATTCACTGGCTACTAAAATTTTCATGTGAACCCATCTCTATTTTTCAACGTCTTCTCAGCCTCAGATCCTTTTTCCAGGTCAAAGTATTTTTCTAGATTTCCTTTCCCCTAACAAACACAACAACAGCTCAATTTTGGTTATGTATTTTCAGCACTGGGGATCGAACACAGGGTTCTTGCTTACAATCACATATTGCATGCACAGTCATTTTCCCTCGCACCCATCCAAACCCAGCAATGTGCATCTGCTCCATGTTTTTGTGTCCACTATGCTTGGGGCTGGTGACGTCAGCTCTCGACAGAAAACTGTCAAGTGAATCTGTGTGCATTTCAGAAAGCGCAAGGGATACATGGTGGAGAAGGACTGTAAGCCTCACATGGGTGCCTGCGGGTGCAGGAAGGTTACACAGCCTCCAAGGTTCTCCAGAGGCTGTGGATCAAAGCAGGCACCTGCAAGAGCTCTGACAGCCACACCCCAGAGACACCACTCTTTACAGCTCAAGACTCAGGACCTGAGGGCCCAGAGAGGTTAAGCGGTAGGGCCAGAAACACTCCTGGTTTCACCTGCTGTAAAACATAAACACTTTCAGAGTCAAAGATATAAGATTATTATTTATGTAATTCATTTAAGACATCCTCATTATGTAATAGCCCTGTTGTGCAGTGGTAATTATTTAGGCAAAGTCTTCAATCAATTCATTTATTCATATACACAAACACAGTTGAGCTACCTTGTGGGAATGAAAAGATATGTTTATAGTGTATACATCTGAAATTTGGATTGTTTGATAACTATGCTATGTTCTCTTGTTGGGCAAATAAGTGATCATTTATCAAATCAAATTTTAAGATACACAGAGAAGCACATTTTCTTTTTACTAGTAAAGATCTGTCAGATATTCCTTATTTAATGATGGCTGATGCCCAAATCTTCTGTTTTTCTGTTGAAGGCATTATGCTAGACGCTTGAAGGGTCATGGGAGTTTTTTTAAAAAGCAGAAAACTTGCCCTTGTATATCACAATTTCCTTAAAAATTATAGTATCAAATACATATCAAAAACCTCATCTCAAACATAGCCAATTTTACCACTTTAGAGGTTATTTCCACAATACACACATTGTCTAGCACAAAGTAAGTATATGAGAACATGCTTGATAAATGACTTACCTGGAATTACTTCTAAATCTTTTTTCTCTACTGGAAATTGGTACCAATGCTAAGAACTTTATTTTTCAGTGGCATTATCTCTCAGACTATCTTTTTCTTACACAAACTTCTCCTCATCCTTTCGGAGATGCAAGGTGATGTTCTGTAAATTGCCACAGAGATAACAATGACAAATTTAGCCTAAAACACCTACATTCTCATGTCTCCCTCTTCCTGTGGCCATCACATGCATCTGGGATTTGACCAGGCAGGAGATCAGAAGTTTAGCATTTCCTATGAACCAGGCTATTTCACCTTCTTTAACCTGAACCCTATTATAGAAAACACGATTGTCCTGTATTTTACAACAATAAAAACAAGAGGGTCTGTGCACTTCAATCATCTGAATTCCTTCCCCAAAGCTTTCCTTTCTCGTATTGAATCATATTCAATCAACACAATGGGTATCTTGTTCCCCAAGCCGAGATCCAATCTTGTGTTCATCCACTCTTCTCTTGCCAAGCTGACCATTTATGAAAAGGACCAGAGGGAGGTGGCTGACTCCATCATCACTTCCAAAAAGGCTCTTCAGTATTCACCACCCCCCCCATCTGCCAACCTAGGGGTGATGACGTTTGGCTCATTTTTTTGCTGCTAATGACTATCACACACTTCCAGCATTGTGTCAGTGTGACAAATCCTTCACTGCCTTTTTCATTAATCATTCCATTGGTTGAGTGACTCGGGCTGTCACACAGTAGAAAATTATAGTATTGTTTTATGGAAAACAGATTCAGAAACATTATAATAAAATCTCAATTATTTGCACCCCTCTCTTTGAGGTATATTTCTTTTTGTTTTCACAATGAGACTTTAGTTCTCAATTTAGTTCTCAATTGAACAATCTCTGTCTGCCACAAATGCTTCAAACGACGATCAGACAATAAGTATATTTAGCTTTACCTAATTTCCCCCTTCCTGTATTTATTTTAAATAGAATAGAACCCCATATTTAAGGTGGAAGATTTAGACTCTAATCTGGTAGATTAGAAGTAGACACTGGAGTCCTCTGACTTATCACCGTGACCCTATATTTTTAAGAGTTCTTTGTTTCTTTTGTTTTATGCCCTGCCTACATTGATGAGAACCATAACCACAGCCAGAACGCTCAGTCCTGTGGTTTCTCTGACCTCCCCCTGGTGTTTACCAATATGGGCAGCAGCTGGTCAATGGAAACCCTGAAGTCTATGAATTAACACTAACCTCCTAACATCAGATCTGATCCAGGCCTTATAAAAAGCGCAGAGCAACATCAAAGCAATTATAAAAAGAAAGGGGAAAAGTGCAGCCAGACACTATCTGACGCACATTATCTGAGACTTTGGCAGTGACCTTCAAGTGAGGAAATTAGCCAGATAAACATATATCTCTTGCCGGACAATTCAAACAAATTACTAATCAACACATCTGGATTTTAGTCCCTCCTTATAATTCTTTTCTAATATGTAAGGAGCCTCCCGCTGCCAATTGTAGCACTGCTCTTGTTTGGTTAGCTTTCCCCATCGTGACCGGATTTGAGTGCACTTCCAACGAGAAGCCTCCAACAAGAAGAACCAGAGATAACAGCGTGGGTCTGTACACACTTATATTCGCTGGAGCTGAGAGAAGCAGTAGACCTCCTATTATTCTCGTACTACATCAGGAGATCCTGGAAGTCAGCTCTCAATCTGTGATTTTCCCTGTGGAAAAAAAAAGATCTCAACATCCCAGTTGAACTGTAATTGTGAATCCTGGTCTGCAGTCTCGCTGAGCACAGAGAGGATGTTTGGAGCAACCTAATGGAAATCACGTGAGGAACATCCTGCACTTGTAAAAATAGTCTAGAGAGAGTGTAATGCTTGGTTAATTACCCAGATGTGTAAAAGTTCAATGAAATGAGACTTAAAGAAACTTGTAATTGTGTATTCCATCTGAATTCTCCTTCCTTACATGTTTCAACAACATTCAGCGCTTACTGTACCCCTGACACCCAGTTACTATTCAGGCACAAAACATGATCCTGTAACTAAAACGGAGCTTCAATCCACTCCTCCAGAAGGGGCAAAAACAGTGTCAGAGAATAATATAATGAAAAAAAGCCCTCTTACAGACATTTCACATATGTTCGCAGTTACTATTGTTTAAGCTACACTCTGTTGGCTACATTTTTAAATTGAGATTTGCAAGGAAAAATATCAGTGCAATTAAGCTCAAGCTTTGCCTTGCTTCTAGGTCCACATTTCATGGGAGAACAAGCAGACCTTCAGCAGTGCTCATGAACAGTGGCTTTGGAGAGCCTCCCTAGACCTGCACACGGCGTCTCCACATCTCCGGTCGGGCCTCAGTTCCTTTTCCTACCTAGAAGAAATGGGTTGGGTAGGTGCAACATCAACAACAGGGTACTGAGGTCTCTGAGGTTCATTCTGGGCCCCTTGCCCTGCTCGCTCCCACAGCCTCTGGGATGATGGCTCTTTGAAAAAGTCATGGCTTGGGTGGTGAGAACTCTACATTGCCAGAAGAAAAGGAAGTGGTTTGGCCTTCAGGAAAGAGTGGCACACATACTATGTCCTCCAACTCTTCCCAGGCATAGGCTTGGTAGTGTAGTGCTGCTGCATTCCCGGTGCTGAGCTGGAGGGAACAACACAACTTCGATGCTTTGGGGAGAATGTCATACACACATTGAAAATACAAAATACACACACACACACACACACACACACCCAGCACACCAGGTGAAACACTAAGTGTATTATGTAGAAGGAGCCAAGAATTAGGCTAGGGCAACATTGACTTCATCTAGCCTCGGGGTAGATAGAATCTTACTTCACTCAGTACTATTATTTTCTCTGAGGAGAGACGTGTGGCCTTGGTATGGCTGGTTAAGAAAAATAATGAATGAGGAAAGCTGGAGCTTCGGTGTTGTGGTAATCTCTACAATTTCCTAGACATTTCCAGACCGTGTGTCATCTAATTTTGAGACCACATTGCTGCTATTAAAAAAAAAGCTTATAACAAGAATATGATTTTATCAAAGCATCTATTTCTCCTGAATGTGAGCTAATAGAGAAACCTGCAAAATCTGCAGGCATAGAATAGACACATAGCAAGAACATTTTGATCTGTCGCCAACCTTTAGTCACATAAATCCATGAAAAAGTACACACTGCTTTCCAAATGGTATATTCTCTTTTAGTATTGAAAAGATGCACTCTTTAAAAAAAAAAAATTCAACATGACAGAAATAGTTAAAAAGAATGAACCCTTCCCCCTCTTACTCTGACCTGGGTGCCAATTTGAAGGGACCCAGCTTGAAGTCAGGTGACCCAACTAGATGAATAAACCCTTTTGTTTAAAATGAAGACTACAGTTAATTTGCCTTTTAAATAGAGAGCATGAACACTCTGGGCCGCAGTAAACAAACCTAGTCCTTTGTTTCCTCCAGATAGAATGATGTCAAAGGTTGACACTGCATAATAGATTTATCTTAGCAGTTCCTGCCCCCAACTAAGACATCTCATCTAGTGAAGTGCTACTGATGTCTCTGTGCTGCTCAGAATGGCCGAACAGTTTACTTCAGACAAAGCTCACAATAGTTCTCTTCAGACAAAGCCCATAAGAGCTTCTGACCATGTTATTCTCCTTGTAACCAAAAACTCCACAGAAATGTATTCATTAGATATGGACATACTTTCCAGGAGCCAGAGGTCCAACTTGCAAACATTTCCATATACCCTATTGACTTCTTAAAATTGCAGCATAGACCTTGATTTCTATAACTCCAAACTCATAACGAAGTCACCAGTCCATTTTCAATTCTAAAAGAAAGTACTGGCAAGTATAGATGGACACAGTTGAAAATAAGACATTTGTCATGGACTCAAGAGTTAAAACAGTTTGAATGCCATCTAATAAAATTCTGCAAAGTTCCAAGCCTTGAGAAATAGCTGCATTCCAAGGACCTCAAATCTTTATATCACTTAAACTTCCATTTACACTATAAAACTTTATGATCAAAGCCAAGTCTTTATGATTAAAATTAAGCCTTGGCCAGAAAAACAGAGACATTCAAAGAGCAAGGGAACTTCTCCTCTGGTTGTACAAGGTTACAACCCTGCAGATTTTCAGGAAATAAGAACTGTGTGACTCCCTTCCCAGAAAAGAGGGTCTTCTTGGCAGGAAGAAGCAAGCTCTGGAGGCAATGTGATTTCAAGGATAGCTTCCGCTCCAGGGAAGCATCTCCCAGTGGGGGGGGGGGGGGGGGGGGGGGCGGGTAACCTGCTGTTAATCCAAGCGCTCCAGTCTTCAGGCTCCTAGGTTCTGATACTGGCGCCTCTTCTTTCTGGCTGGGTGACCTGAGCAAGCCACGTCTAATATCTCCCCTTACTTGTAAAAATGGGCACGATAAGGCAAACCTGGTGGTGCAGGTCTGTAATTCTAGCACTCTGAGAGGTTGAGAAAGGATCGCAAGTGTAAGCCCAGCTTGGGCAACTCAGTGACTTAGCAAGACCCTGTCTCAAATAACAACTAAAAAGGGGGATGGGGATGTAGCTCTGGTGAAGGCCCTGTGCTCAACCCCAGTACCACCAAAATAATGAGGCTAATAATGGTACCTACGTCACATGGAGGCTATGAAGATTAACCGAGGTAACACATGAAACATTGCTCAGGAAAACGGCTGCTGTGCAATCCACTCTAAACAAATATTCTCATAGGAGATCTACAAGTATGACATGTTTTTGGAGCTCCCTTCTAGCCGCCAAATTCAAGGAACCCAAGACTGGACTAACAGAACAACAGTGTAGGGCCACGAAGCATGATTCCCCCCATCTTAGATGTCACCCCCCTACCCACAGGTCAGTGCCTGTATGTCCCCTAATTATGAATATCTTTCACGGATGGGCATCTTTCTGTTGGAATACAAATATGCTGATAGTGTTGGTTTAATTTACCAAATTCTTTCTGGACAGTGAGCTGACATGTCAGTCAAAAGCAGAACAATCACAGCAGGAGAGGAAACAGCGCAGAGAAACAAAGCGAAGCACAACACAGTCGAGGAGCAGAGGCCAGAAGAGGACGGCCCGGAAAATCCCCAGGGCCTGGGACACTGGGCCGGGGGGAAGGGACCACGAAGGGGTGATACAGGGTGCTGGAAAGAGACGGCATCACTCTTTCTGTCTCACTGCAGCCTGGCAGCAAAGCACACTGGCACATGCGCTGAGCACTGAGTGTGGCGCTTAGCCTCCAGTGACACAGAGTAGAGAAACGTGGCTCACGCGCCCTGGGCCTGCCACCTCCCCCCGGTGGACCACAGGAATCCCAGTGAAGGTCATCAGCTGGAGCCCAACAGGCCTCGAACTACTCAGATGAAGGCAAACTATCAGCCCACGGAGAAATACCGAATTGGCTTCAAAGTTTTGTCTGTATTCAGCCCTCACCTTAACCATGGTTCCAAAACTGGTTCCCTTTCTGCTAATGAAGAGACACCAGTTCTAGCCACATGCCCTGCCACTTTGGCAGCATTCTCACCCATTGTCACAGCTGCCTCTGTGCCCAAAGGGGTCCACGAAGCCACATGCTCCGGGAGCAGTGGACAGTGCCTTTGGTGCGGCAACGGGCTGTCTCCAAGGGAGGGCTGCTCTGCCGTCCCTGCTTACTGGGACCCAGCGATGCTGGGGAGGACTCTACGGTGTGTCTGCACCTCAGGAACAAGAGCCGTCTCGCTAATAGTTACTGGCTTGGAAAGGATAACACTTATAAGGAAAGTTAATTATGGGAATTAAACACAGCTTGTTTCCTTTTGAAGTACTTTTTTTTCATGCCTTGAGGAGGGTGATTTACAGACACATTTGTCTCTCTTTAGAGAAAATTAATTCCAGTTGGTGTTCTGGGCAGAAAAGAAGAGAAGAAGGGAAGGAGACAGAGCACTTCTTCCTTCTGCTTCGTGCTCACCACGGGCCACTCTGCTCGCTCTGGTCTGCACGGCAGGGCCCAGGAGCCTGGGGTGGGTCCCGACACGTTTTCCTGCTACTCACATAAGAAACAAGCCAAGCTTCTAACATCCACTTCATCTTCATTTTTTTAGACAAAGTAAATTATTTCTTTTAAAAAATGATTTCAGCTTGAGGACATAGCTCAGCAGCAGAGTGCCAACATGGCATGCACTAGGCCACAGGAATAAGACCTTAGGCTCTCTCCCGGCACCAGGAGAAAGGAGGGAAGGAGGGAGGGAGGGAGGGAGAGAGGGAGAGGGAGGGGGAGAGGGAGAGAGAGAGAGTGAGAGAGAGAGACAGAGAGAGATCAAACCAATAGACACAGCACAGAAGAGGCAGAGGCACAACCCAACAATCAGAGAGCAGAGCCTCTGTGGCACCTTACCCCCGGCCTCCACGCATTAGGCCATGTGCTTTGGAGTACTAAGACTCATCCAGCTTTTCAACATGAGTGGTTATAAGAGGCATCCTGCGCTAGGTGCTCATCATGGCCAGTCACTATGCTAAGGATCTGAGAAGGATTTTCTAATTAAATGCTCACGACAATGGTATACAGCAGGTACTACTATTATTTCCAGACTCCCTCAACTGAAGCCAGGCCTCTGAGCAGCTGCTCCGGATCCTTTGATCTGCAGGCTCTCCTCACGCATAAACACACAAATGTGGAGGGTATTAGGGATGGTGCGATTACATTGAAAAGCTTCTCCTATTCCTGAGTTTATGCAATTATTTTCCAAGTATGATTCTATAAATTGAGTGGTATTTGTTCAGCCTCCCTAAGAGCATGGGCAATTTATGAGTTCAGAAAAGAAAGAACTTTCTGGAAAAATCTGTAACAAGTTTTCGGGAGGAGCATGGGGTGGTAAAGCAGGAAGGTGGTTGGTATTGTGCTAAAACTGTAATTACACACACATGTACATATATGCTCTAAGTCTAGACAACTGCAGTTAAACTTCTAAAGAAGCTAAACACACTTAGAAGTGACCTAATTAAAAAACCAACCCCTCTGACTATAAGATGAAAAGTAGGGGTCCAGAGAAGTTAAAGACTTCCATCCAGTGAGATCCCCGATTTTGTAATTATTAATCTAGAATTCATCCTCCTCTCCACTCTGCCTCATGACCCTAAAACAGACAACAAAACAGACAGAACCAACCGGTTGGAGCGACACGCACTCTGATGATCACAGACCATCAGTACATCATGATTTTGTGCTCTTCTGGAAAGACACGTGCCCTCATACTACATGGATCTACGTGGCTCTTATGAACGTGACACAGCCCAGCAGCTGGCCTCTGCCACAGACCCTGCCTGTCCTCATACACATGGGCCTCCTTCCCTTGGAATGCACAGGTTTCCTTTAGAGTATTCATCCTGGCAGCAAA
This sequence comes from Ctenodactylus gundi, assembly GCA_004027205.1. Classification (NCBI taxonomy): domain Eukaryota; kingdom Metazoa; phylum Chordata; class Mammalia; order Rodentia; family Ctenodactylidae; genus Ctenodactylus; species Ctenodactylus gundi. The sequence continues at coordinate 25,939 of PVKB01004901.1, read as the reverse complement.
GAACATACACGGAAGCTTGTTCTTTCCCACTCACACATGTTTGGAAACCACCAGGCAGAAATAGGATAGATATGTCCACTTTTCACCCAGGATTTAGCAGCTTTGCTGAGCATTCAACAGCACAGGTAACAACATCACCATGTTGTGCTTGCAACAGAAGGAATTATACACTAAGCAGGTCACTCTTCTGCCGAGGCGGGTATGAGCACTTTTCAGAGTTGCTGCCAAAAGGACTAGAATATCACTTCTTACCTCTTTCCCCAACCCGCCTTTAAAATTGGTTAAAAGACAAGGAACAGTAAGAACTCATTGGTAGAGGTTCTAAATAATCCCAACTGGACAAGCAGCTATAAGAAACCTTTGTTACAGTATGCTAAAAGTCAAAATACCCTTTCCAAATAGCTTAAAAAGAGAAGAAAGTGGGCTCAAAAAGAGAGTCCTGGGCTCCATGAGCTCGCCACGCCCCTGGAAGATGACAATTATTTTTTGGTTTTGCATCCGTGGTGTGCACATTTGTGAGGTGCCTGCCCAGCATCCTCCCAGGCCTGCCTCTGAGCGGTGTGACCACTTGGATCTTTCTGAGTCTCTCTCACCTTCCACTCTCAGGTGCAAAGGTTCAGTGGGTGAGGACCTGCATGACCCCTTCCCTCCCATGGCACAGGGGTACTCCTAGGCACCACGCTGGCCAACTTGAAAGCTCCACTCCTCTGATTCTGGTCATCGACTCTTGGATAGGCAGGGGAGCAAAGTGTCTCATTTGAGATTCAGGATGAAATTGCTGAGAAAGAGAAGTTGAGCTGGCAGTGGGCTAAGCCTGCATTGAGACGGGAAAGAGAAACAGGGACACAAAGGCAAAGGAAACGACCTGAGAATCAACCCGGAGAAGTAGAAAGCCAAGTGAAGAAAGCAAAGTACAATGACAGATAATTCCTAAGGAGGACACTTAGAGGTTTCTTGTTGGCCATAATAGTGATATACCAGTCCTCGAGCCTTTGGGGGCATATTGTAGGATTCAGCAAAAAGTAAACCCATGGTGCTCTTGAGAACCATATCCACAGAGAGGAAGAAGGATACAAAAACAGGCAAGGGGCGGGGCAGGGGACCGTGCGGTGAGGAACCAGAATTATGGGATTGAGTGTGAAGCTATTTTGTCATAACTACGCCCACAGAAAAAGTCTGAAGGAAATGACATCCCAGGAGCAATGAGCACACTGAGTGCTCAGGACATGGCTTCTACATGACATTTTCCATTAGGAGGAGCCAGGGGGGCTGGAAAAATGGCTCAGCAGTCAGAAAACTTGCCTACGAGTGGAAGGCCCTCAGCTTGATTCCCCAGCACCACATAAGCCAGTTGTGGTGGCACATACTTGTAATCTCAGTCAGGAAGGAGGCTGAGACAGGAGAGCTGCCCTGAGTTCCAGAGTGAATTCAGAAGCAGCCTGGAGTATAGACTGAAACCCTGTCTCAAAAGAAGGAATCAGAGTTCCATGAATGAATAAATAATTCCAGTGTATCTTAGTCAGCTATCTGTCACTGTTCAGCACATCTGAGATAAACATCTTTAAGCAGGAAAGGTTTATTTTTGACTCACGGTTTCAGTCCACAGTTGCCCGGCCCTGTTGCTTTGGGCCAGTGGTGGCAGGAAAAAAAAAAGAGAGAAATAAAAGGAAGGGTGGGGTACCAATATCCCTTCAAGGGCATGCTCCTAGTGACCCAGCTTCCTTCTACTGGGCTCTACCTCCTAAAGGCCCACCACCTTCCAGTAGCAGCACAGGCTGGGATAGGCCTTTATCACGTGAGCCTCTAAGTGACTGTTAAGGGCCAAACCATTAACACAGGACCAGGGTAGCAAAAATATAAGATGCTTCTGGAAATAAATGTGTGCCATAAATCAAGAAAATGTTCAAGCACTAACAAAAGCTGTCAGAAAGACACAGGAGCCAGCTTGAAGGGGCTCCCCGTGAACTGAAGTAGAACAGTCTGAGTACAGAAACAACGACGATCGCAACGTGTCTTAACAGATCAACTAGAAATAACAACGCCTGTGTCCATGGTGATATTGTGAAAAGTGAATAGGGGAGCAGACTGAGATTTCTCCTATAGAAGAACACCAGATTATATCTATAAAAAAAGATAAGAGAACTTACATTAGAACCCTCAGTGCAGTAACAGACTCAGACAGGCATTAGCAGCCATCCCTAAAACTATAGGCAGAGAGATTTGAGGAAGAGGCATCCACGGTCTTGGACTGTTAAGGACAAACAGAAATGGGTATGTTTACACGGTGAACTCTGGTAGCTACCACTTGGGCCAGTGATCCAGTTTTGCACCACCTTAAAGGGACAAACTGACATTATATGGCTCCTGATGGGATACCACAGAAAGGACACAGTGCCACCCACACTGTGTTCCCACCCCAGTGGCTCACCTGAAACCTAATACTGAGGAAAGAATCTCACAGAGCCAGAAGGTGAGACACTCTACATAAGGTAACTGGCCTGGAATCTCCACAGTCTATATCAGGAATGACAACAGCACAAAGGGCAGATGACTGAGACACAACATCCCCTTGTCATAATCTAGGGGTAGAAAATTTATTGAGCCCTGGATTAAAAAATATGTTATAGAGGATATTTTTGGAGATAATTGGAAAACTCTAAAACTTTATTGAGCTCTGGGTGGCTATTTTAGAGATTAATAGAAAAGTCTGAATGTGAGCTGAATCTGTATTAATGTATATTATATGTGCATGTGATTTTTATACATATGTATTTTTAAATGAATAAATCCCAGTGGCCATAATGTATTCAAGTCTGATGTTGTTTGAAGCACACAAGAAAATACATCATCAACTCACCTCCCCAGTGGCATAGAAGTCATTCTTTTCATATTCAGGAAACAACTGGAAAAACTGAATTAAGGCACTGCAAAAAGAACAATAAAAATGGGTCCAAAAAGTGAATCAGAATCATCTCATGCCAGGCTGCCAAATCTAACCCTTCGGCAACAGATTTCCTATTTGAAATAAGATACCATTCTACTGTGAGCACCTGCAGGGTGACTTTTCAAGTCTCACGGGCACAGTAACACTACATCTTATGCGAATCTTTAGGAAATCCGTGTGGGATGCTCAGAGGTTCAGGCAGTGGACAGCAGCACTACAGGTGCACTTCCAAATCTCTGAGTTACCACTTTGGATCATCCAGCTGTTGAAGGGAACATAAGCCATTGATACCAGCTTGCAAAAGTGCCAACCTGTCCAGGCGGACTTCAACTTACAAAATTTAACCACCCTGGTTTATTTAGCAAGTCTTATGCAAACATTGGGGTCCCACTAGCCCCAGGTTTGTGGAGTATTGGGAACTTTAGTCATTGACCCACCCCCACAGCGAGTGACCCTGAATATCTCTAATAAAGTACCCAGAATGTCAGTGTCTTTAATAACCAAAATCTAAAGGAGAAGTATCCATGACCAAGGTACCTATAAGATGATCTCTGAGCTCGGAAACCAAAAGACCACATTTACTAAAGAATGTCAACAGCTACTAATGGAGGTTATCCGAAATAGATTTAAGAAATTATTTCATTAAAAAGCAAGAAAAGAGTGAATTTTAAAACCATTCTCTACTTGACCAAACTCTTTCCAAACAGGAGACAAAAATCCATGGAACTCCGATATTCTGTGAATGTTGTGACCAAGATCACAAGGCCTGGGAAGCCTGGGAAGCCTGGGAGGGGTTTTGTTCAAGCTTCCTGCTGGGGGAGTCAGAGCCACAAACTGTCCAGGGAAGATGAAAGGCAGGGAGGCTCTGCGAACCCAGGAGAGGAAGAAAGTTCAAAGGTTACAGAGAGGCAACGCGGGTTATTACAACCACCATGATCGCCACTATACTTAATTTTCAAAGGCTCCATAAAAATTCACCATGAAACACTGCTGCAGAGTGTTGGTGTATTTCTCTATTTTATGATTTCCAGTGGCCTTTGTAGTAACTAAATCTGGGAAGCTGCATTTTTATAGCTTCCACATTCAGTGCTGGAAATAAGCTGGCTTTAGAGTGGAGATAAAAATAGGAGCTTACTCTCCACCCTTCCCTCTACAACCTTCAGGCTAGAAACTGCTTCCTTTCTGTCTTCCTGCCTGTCGGGAGGGCAGTGGATCATTGACTAGAGAGAATCTCCATTGAGCCTTATGCATTAGCTGTAGTATGTGTTGGTGAGTCCTTAGAACCAACTTATGCAAACTAAAATCCAAATTTGAAATTCAGGTAAATCACAAAATTTTAGTGCAAGTATGAACAAATTCGCCCAGGACACACTTACATTTTTTTAAAAATTCAGTGTTTACCTGGAATTCAAATTTAACTGGGCATTCTGTGTTTTATCTGACAGTCTAAATTGAAAGGGATGATCTGCTAGGTTATTTCTTGCTAGAAAATGCCAGAATTCTCTAGCTGAGGTTTCCAAGGCAAAAACCCACAGTGAGGAAGTTACAGTCCTAATTTTACATGTAATCTTCTTAAAAAGCTGAGCTATATTTGCATGTCCCTTTTCACTGAAGTGTATTTTAACTTGCTCATTGAGTTGTATTTTAGTCAAAGATTATTTGTGTTACGGGGTGAAGGTCTACTTAAAAATAGATTCTAGCATCATGCCTGTATGAGATTTCAAATTTTAGAAGCAGAATTGCCAAGTTGCATAATGCATGCATACATGTCCCTGTGTGTGAGCACATGTGCTCCATGAATGTGAGTCTAAGAATTGCATGGCATAGAAAGCATATGTCTTCCAGTTGATTCCATCTGGCAACCTTCCTGGCATTGTGCCAAGCACCTGTCTATAAATAGAATTTTAGCTAAAAAAAAAAAGACTATCTGCTGGGAGAAAGATACATCGAAGGATAATAAGGTAGAATGGCCTAGAGATGATTATTCTATGGATAGATTTCTGAAAAGGGAAGTTGGTGGATATGGGGCAGAGAAAGTGGGTGGAAATGACCCTGTACTAGAGCCCCAAGGACTGGCTGGAATTCAGTCAGTTCTGATGGCGTCTGAAGGATAATTAACACAAACAGCACTCGTGAGATGGAAGCTCGGACTGTTGAAGCAGAAGCTCCATGCCACTGAAGCCAGGCAGGCATGGGTCAGCTCACTGACAGGGAACTGAAACTCTGCAAAAGCTTCTTGGCAGAGCCCAGCCTGGTGGTCTGGGCCTGCCATCCCAGAGCCTAGCCTTAGCAACCTGGCAACTCTGAATACCTAATCTAGTAAAATGATCTGGGAATGTAGCTCAGCACAGAGGCCCTGGGTCGGAATTTCACATACATAAAAGAACAAAAATAAAGAATCTTGCTGGAAAATTTGTGCTGGAAGACTCAACTCCTGAGGGGTGTCTCCTTGCTTCTGTGTCCACAGTGACAATCCCATATAATATCCTCTCCACCTTGCACAGATCACACACCTTCCCACAGGGAAAACCTGCTTTCAGGGCACACTGCCTGGAACGTCCTCCGGCCAATGACAGCATTTCCCTTTAGAAACTAAGGTAGAGACCAAAGGACTGTGCCACCCTCATTTGGCTGCCAACAAGGTGACCTCAGGCGCACGCTGGACTGCAGGGTGGTGGGGCTGGCCCATAAGGCCACTCTGCAGATGAAGAGCTGCCCAAACACAAGACCACAGCAAGGTCGCCCAAATCAAAATGATAAATCCATTATGGCTTAGTCATGTTTTTCCTGCTGTGTCTCAAGGGCATACCCCAAATAGAGAAAAGAGAAAGAATCTTAACATCGTATTAGTTGAAAAAATTTTAATTCTGAAACCAAAGACACACAGTATAAATGTAAACAGTAAATTTCTCTTTAGATGACTATTCCATAAATCCAAGAACAACTTAAAAATGGAATTTTCAGAAAAAGAGAAAGATGGTTTTCAAAGAGAGAGGAAGAAAGGTGTGCTCTTTAACCTGCGGTAGCCCATTTGCACGTTTCAGAGCGACCTTCTCGTCCCAGACACCCATCTGGAGAGCTGGAGAGAAGCGAAGTCACAAAAGGAAACGCGTAGTGTAAACTATGGGGGAAACAGCTGAAGTCAGTTTTCTGCACTGCCCTTGATTAGCTATTTTCCAGTTCTTAGTGCCTGAGGCAAAAAGAACTAAAACAGCTATAAACAATGGATGCTTTGAAATAAGTTTGCTCTGTGTGCCAGGCACCAGAAGATGCGCCCCGTGTCAGCAGAGCACATCCACACGAAGGGTCACCAAAGCTGGGAGCACCTCCCAAGGGGAGGTGGGGCCCGGCAGGGCTCTGTCTTCAAGGGACCGATGCTTTTCTTTAAGACAGAACCTCTGCCCTCAGGGACTTTGCTAGTTAAACAACTGAGCTTGTTTGGACTTAAGCCGGAGAGGGCTTAAGTGGAGGCGGGTGACGTAAGTGGGAGGAAAGAGGGCACCCATGCTAAACGAGAGAGCCATTGAGTGACATTCTGAGAACAGCACCCTGGTCCTGGCTGAGGAGGGGGCACGGGCACTGGGATGGGTGAGGGAAGGGTTCTCCGCAAGGTTCGCCCTTGGTTCCGAGGGCACGCTGATGTGGAGCAGAGGTAGGAGGACCTAGCCCCCTCCAACATTGAATGGAAATGTTAAAATCACAAAAACATGGAACATGAACTGAAGAAGATGGCAGCCATGTTCTTTTCTAGGTCAGGAGAGGGGAAAAAAGTCTTCGGGGGAAAAGGCCCAGTAATTTCTTTCCTCTCTCCCCTAGTCACCTAGGGGTCTCGGGGAGGAAGAAGAACAAACTAGAAAGCTTGTGTCAGAGATCAGAAAACTCGGATCCTATGGGATGCGCTTCACCCGGGGGACTGCCTGGGTTTCCTCACCCAGTAATCAGCAGAATGGAAGTGGAGGTGGGGCCTGGGGGCTTCTGGCTAGGAGGGTTCATGTAGCAGATCACCATGTGTTAGGCTGCACCCTAGTGACCCATAAGAAATCAGGCTCGGTCTCTAGGAGTAATTGTAGAAGGGAAAAATGTGACCAAATTGGAAAGCTCACTTTAAAAAAACCCTAAAACTAAAAATAGTTATAACAAATATACAAATATATACATGAGTATAGACAGACACTGTCCAGTCAAGCTCAAAATTTTACATTTTTCCTTTTTTTAGCAAAAAAAGGTATAACATGAAGGGAGAAAGGAAGAAACTAGCTGACAGAGCTAAATTTTCAGGCAGAAAAACAGTAAAAAAAAATGCATCTGATGGCTGCAAAAGGAGAAATACTAGGAGAAAAGACAAATAAATACCAGGAAAATCATCCTCTGGCAAATACAAAGTAAGATGAAATTTTGGAAAACAAACAGGAAACTCTAACACATCTGGTTGAAAGATATGAAAAAAAATTTTCTGGCTAAAAAAATTCTGGTCTGTCCCTATTGTCGATAAATTCATTTTTGCAAACTGTGCTGTAAGGTTTCGGTTCTTCTAGTTATTTGCTCTGAAGGCCACTTACATAATTTTCTTGCAAAATACCACCAGTGTGGTAAGACAACAATTGGAAAACACAGTGTGTGTGTGTGTGTGTGTGTGTGTGTGAACTTGTCTTTGGGTCCTCATGGAAATGTATCCCTAAGTTTTTTTCAGAAACTGGACAATAAGGACCAAGCAACACTAATTCTACCACTGGAAGAATTTTCCTATCTCAAAAGACCAATGTTTGGTCTACAGAGTCCAAGAGAAAGCCCCGGTATCTTACCTATACAAGTCTCTTGCCACATCATCCTCGTTGACTGCATATCCACGGGTATCATCAGTAAAACTGAAGCCTGTGCCTACCTGAAGGGGAAATACAGAAGCAGGCATTTACACAGAGATCCACATGCCTTGAGGCCTTCGGGTAAAAGCCATGCTGGAAAGCAACGTTAACTTATTCCAAAGGCTGAGACTCTGACTTCAGAATAAATTATTTATGTATTTATTTATTTATTTACTGTCATACTGGGGATTGAACTCATAGCCTTTGTACTGAGCCACATCCCCTGCCCATCTTTGATTTTTGATCTTAAGACTGAGTCTCACTGTGTCACTAAGTTGCCAGGCTGGGCTTGAACTTGCAATCCTCCTGCCTGAGCTTCCCAGAGTGCTGCGATTGCAAGCCTGGGCCACAGGGACTGGTTCATTCTCCCATGTCCTTTTTGGTAGATAGGGAGTTTTAATAATGATTAAGATCCATTTTAAATTCATATCCAACATTGAATGGAAGTGTTAAAATCACAAAAACATGGAACACGAACTGAAGACAGCAGCCATGTTCTTTTTTAGGTCATGAGAGGGAAAGAAAGTCTTTCCAAGAAACTGTGAGTGATTCTGTGTCAACAGTATGTATAAGGAGTGCACTCACTGCCAACCGTAAATATTTTCACCCCAAGCACCCAGGAGAACACAATATTTAACAATTAAACATGTTACTGCAGATTAGGAAAAAGAATGACTGACACGATAAGGAGGAAAAACTAACATGTTGGACTTTTTTCCCTCCCTATTTACATGTTTCCTCTTTAAAGCACTGACAAAATGAAAGGCGTGAGGGATCTTAGTTAAGGTAAGGCACTCCGCACCTGCAACCACTGACTCCGAGCCAACTGTCCCACTCGGCACTCAGCTGATATCAACAGAAAAACTTACCAAGGAAAACATCGGTATACCAAATGTGGTTTTCTGCTTGCCTTGCTGAGGAAAGGAATTACTTTGGGTATTTTATACCTACAACCTTACACAAAAGAATAGGGGCTCCTGTTCTAAACAACAACCTGTGCTAGGGGACACATGACGTTAGCAAAAAGATCCAATTCCTTACCCTCGATGGCATAATTCAACAAGCAAGACCCTTCAGAGGATTAAAAATAAGGAACAGACAAAAAGGAGCATGAAAAATTCTTAAAACCCAGATATGACAAAATATGCTAGCAAAGAACTAACTCTCAAAATGATTTTATTTTTTCATTTGAGATGGGGTGTTGCTAAGTTGCTAAGTTACCCAGAATAGCCTCTTTATGTTTTACATGTTTATACATATTTATACAAACACACATGCATATTTATACATTTATAACTCCTTGCTCCTTGGCTACAAACATACAAAGTATATTACTACACTGAATTCCACGGGTAATTGTAATACAATCGTAAATATTTGTGTATCTAAACGTATGTAAATATCACTAAAGTTGCAGTAAAATTACTTGGAGACAGGAATTTTTCAGCTCCATTTCAGTCCGGTGGGGTCACCCTTGTACATATCGGCTGCACCATTGACTGAAAGGTTGTCATGTGGCACTTACTTCTTAATGAAAAGGAAAAGGACAGCAAGGCCAGCAGAGAGGCCTTTCACAGGGACAGAGACATCTCACAGGGCCACATGCTACTCACCGGGTTGTCAATGTAGAGCATGGACAGTGTGGTGGACCAGGGGAAGTCCCTGGAACGAACTATGAGAACAGAGTTAAGGGTTAAGACTCAGTCATTAACACAGCATCCCACATAAGGCGTTGCTCTGGGCAGGAGCCTCCCACCCCCACTTGCCCCCATGAACACTGGGCACCCGGACACCATGTCACATTCTCATAGTGGTGGCCAGGCTCCAGCACCTTGACCTTAGCCATCAATTCTTCTCTCTTTACTTTTCCTTGACTGTCTTAATTACTTATCTGCTTGCTGTGTCAAAATGCTCCACATCCATAACTTAAGGGAGGAAAGATTTATTTAACGCACAGTTTCAGAAGGCCCCACACAGTTGTTCAGTCAGCGGGCAACAGGGGAACCACATGGCAGAGGATGGAGAGCTGCTCCCTCCATTGCAGACAGAAAGCCAAGTGAGGCAGGAGCCAAGCTGACTTCTGGAGACTCCAGCAAGTCTAGAGCCTCCCCCAAAGAAGCTGCAACAATATTTCATCTCCCTTCCTTTAAGTATTTCAAACCACCATGTGCACCCTCTCCTTGAGCAAGTACCCTTCCTTAACTTCCTGGCCCACAAGTCAATAACACACTTGAAAGCTCTACCCTGGGTAACACCCAAACTTGACAAGTTGACACAATCTTTCCAGGTCAAACCCTAAGCATCTGCCCCTTCCGACCAGGCTCTACCTCTCAATAACACATAGTTCTAAATGAAGGAGGCTCTGGGGGCCACTCAAGATCCAAACCATAGCACTGACCCAGAAGAGTTTCTACATCCAAGTTGAAACTTGAAAGCAAAACCCCCCAACCTATGCCCAATGGTCCAGTTCTATAACCATCCGGACACATCCAAATCCTGCTAGATTCTCTTCTGCCAAGCGAGAGTTGAAGAGAGCAACATCTTCAACAGTACTGGCTCAGAAGCTGTCCTAGTGAGTCACAAATAGGTTCACACTCTGAATTCTGGCCCAAGGAGAGGAAATAATCTGCAAATGAGTCGATGAGGTGGACCCAAAACTGAGTTCTGCTGCTCTCTCCCCATTCCTTCTCTGCCTCAGCCCCTACCACCGTGCTTCCGAGGTATCAGATCATTCAAGTGACTGAACCATAAAGCATTCAGTTCATGTGAATAATTAGGGATATAATTTCCCCCATTAGGCCCAGGCAAACGGGCTCTCCCAAATAGTAATAAATACCAACTGTTTTTGTAAGCTGAGAATGCTTGAGTCAGCAGCAGACGTTGGGAAAATGGCTTGGAACCTTTCACCCAAATTTTAAGGGAGAAAGTAGGCCAGTCCGAGGTTCACCGATGGCTCCTCCTCCTTGAACAGGCAGTGTTTTTATAATCTGGAACTGCTAAACCATTCCCAGTGGGGCAGTGTTTACTCTAAATTAGTTTTGGCGCAGACAGAAAGCGCAGATGAAGAATTCTGCACAGGAAATACAACCCAAGCCACACTTACCAGTCATGTTACTTGTGATAACATATGGTCCGTGTTCCACAAACAGTCCAAACATGGATGAACCTCCTGGCCCGCCCTGAAGCCAGAGGACAACCGGAGCATCCTCTGGTTGGATCTAGAGGGAACAGGGAAGCCAGTGACCACACAGGACACTCACCCAGCCGCAGAATCCTCCCACCCACACTTGCCCTCATCCTGGCAACTGCTCCCCACTAGAGAGGACTGGCCACCTGCTCTTGCTTGGTTGGCGTTTGCCTTGCATACTGCTTTACCCTTGTGCAGTTAAATCTCCTTCCCAATAAGCAAGAAACGTGTTGCCAGTAGAAGCTTCGCTGTGTGTGCTACTAGACACCTAGCACGCTGCCTCACGATAGCAATATTTATTTAGCTTTTAAACTTTTGGGGGGCTCTTGCCCTCGGCAACCCCCAAGGTAACCTGCCTAGTTTCAATTGAGTCACCAAAAAGAACTCATTCTTTTTGGTGACATTCCCCTCCCCCTTCCTGAGAGCCCAAAAAGCCTTTCTGATTTTATTCACCAGAGCAATCTCATTCAATATGGGGGAAACTGAGGAGGAAGGACAGACAGAGGTCATTCAGCTGATACAAATAATAGCGACACAACCCTGCACAAGGCAGGGGTTTACTGGAGAGATGGGGAGATAGAGAGCATACAAATTAGAAAGGGTCACTGACAGAATTTAGACCCTAAAGGTCAGCCCCTGGCCATAGTGTCATACCAGCCCCTTCAAGAGCAGAGGGTTTCCTCATTCTACCGTTCAGCTCGCATTTGCTGAGCCCAGGTGTGAGCGAGGGCCCTGCTGGGGCGAGGCGCCCAGTAGAGCAGCGCAGCTTACGGCTTCATGGAGAATAGACAGTAAAGAGTGAAAAGCCCAGCGGTTCAAGACCTCAGTGAGACCAGAAGGTGAAGGTGGATCCCACCAGGATGTGGAGAGTCGGGGAGCAAAGCTGCAGACAAGGGAAATGGCAAGGGAAGTCCTCCCACAGAACGGAAGTGGGCAGGAGAGGGGAGGAGCATGTCCAGCAGAGTCCTCCGAAGCCCTGGGGCCCAGAGGAGGACCTAGCAATCCGCCCCACGCTGTCGTGGCTATCGAAGTGTGGAATCCAGCAGGCACAGTGAGCAAGGATTCCAATCCAGGAGGCAGAAGGAAGTCACCTTGGACCAACTGAATAGCCAAATGACAGCGCCACTGAAGTCCGGGTGGCTAGGGCCCCCCTGCCTGGGACCCGGATGAAGTGAGGAGGCTGTGTGAAGGAGGGAAGTGGGTGCTGGAGGGAGGGCGGAAGGGGCAGACTGGCTCAGAAGAAAGTGACTGGGAGCCCAAGAACCGGGAAAGGGCCAATCCGGCAGAGTTCTAACCACGATAACAGGTGGCACAGAAAGACTGCTCTTCTTTGGCCCCCACAAATCTGGCATAGGCTTCCTTAGCCACTGGGGAAGGAGGGTCGGGGACCGCTGCCAAAGGAGAACGCTGTTGGGGACAGCCATGATCAGGAGGACAGCTTTCACGTGAGGGGCCACCTCTGGTCCCACTCCGAGTATTAAGGAACGAAGTGAGCAAAGTTTTTGGACAATGCCTAATATGTGCTAAAAGCACAATAATTGCAGACGATTATTACAAGTAAGGAAACAGGTAGAAAGGGTAGGAGCCCGCACCCAGATAGGGACCCATGCCCAGTGGGGATGGAGTGGTAGGAGTCAGCATGGCACCACAGGCCAGTGGGTGGGTTCCTGTCCTTAGGATGCAAGCCTCAGCTTCACTCCCCACAGGCCAGGTGACTTGCAGCAAACTGCCCAAGCTCTCTGGACCTCAGTTTTCCTACCTGTAAAACGGAGATCAACACTAGCCCCCACATCAGACAGTTTTTGGGAGGTTGAAATGAATTTCTTTTTGCAAAGCCCAGAGAGTGGTACAGAGAAGTGCATAATGATATTTTAGTCAATAGTGGGCCATACCATCCACCTGTGGTCCCATGAGATGCTTTCACTCAGTTTATGCAAGGACAGCCTACCATGCCTAGAACATGACTGTATGGGTGCTGCAAATGTTAGCCAGTGTTGTAATATTTAAAAGGGCAGGAAGTTATGAATAAATGGGAGAAGAGAAAAGTGGGTCATTCAGTAATTTTTCTTTGTTCTTTGGCCCACAGCTTCCTTTGTCAGTTTTCACCAGTTAGCCCTGTCTCAAGGGTTCAGATGTCCAGGATCATGTCAAGCAAATTAAGGTTTTGTTTGCCAAGTCACAGCAGGAAACAGTGAAAGGAAAGGCAGCCTTTTAAATGTGACAGAGAAGACAGTGAGTCCTGGAACTGGAAGCCAGGCAAGTTACTGCTCTTCCTGGTCCATGATAACTAAGACCACCTGGCCCTTTGCTTCTACTGGACTCAGTTTCCCCACTTGTAAAATGGCCATAATGCGTATCTCACAGGCTTGTTTGAGTGCACTTATTAAAAATGCATGTGGAATGATCCTATAAACTCTGATGTGTTCCATGAATATAACCAGCTCTGCTGCCACTTGCCTGGACCTAAGGTTTTGTGTGTGTGTGTGTGTGTGTGTGTGTGTGTGTGTGTGTGTGTGTGTGTGTGTGTGAATATATGAAGTTCTTCTCCACTCAACTCTGTCCTAGTACTTAATACTGGTCCCCAGGACCATTTACTACTTATATTCATTCATCAGTGGGACCAATGACATAGATCGAAGGGCACAAAAATCATGAGATCTGGAAGGAAATCAGCCCTCCTCTTTCCAACCTCCCGGGGACCATGAGACAACACTATGGCCCATGGATTATGGTGCATACGAAGCTCCCATGGGCTTCCTAGAGTCCGTGTGGACTCCTAGATGCCTCGATGCACTTCCAGAGAATCAGGGTTTCTCAAGCTTGGCTTCACATGAAAATAATTTGGAGAGATTTTTAAGGAACAGGAACACAAGTGCCCAGGCTCAAATCCCCAAGATTAAATTTCCTTTGGCCTGGAGTGGGGAAGTACCATCAATATTTTTCACAAGCAGGAAGGAAATTATATAAGGTAGTCATAGAGTTTATCTTGTCGGGTGCCCCAGGCCTCTGTTTTCTGTTCACCCTCTTCTGTCCCTGACCCTGACCTCTTTGTGGCTCTTCCTCTAACCTGGCACAAGAAAAGGGACTCTCAGGAAAAAAGCTTGACCGTGAGAGGTCACACTACAAAGTCAAGTCAAGCACCTGAGCGCCAAACATGTTTCTTATGCAACCATGAAGCATGAGACGCTACATTCTTAGAATGCTTAAATAGTAAGAGCTACACACACATCTCCAACCTCAGCTGACCTGGCTCCTCGGGTTGTACTTTTCTGAAGGAGGTGAATGAGGCTCAACAACCTCCAAGAGGTCTGTTTTTAAAGACAACCTGCACACACATCTTTCTACTTTAAGAAGCCAACCAAGACATGAACCAATATTACCCCTGTCTGGAATGAAACACAAAAGTCAGATGCTGGAAGATAAAGGTGTACGTGTCCAGTGCTGAACACCCAGCAGTTTGCTGTGTCACAGTACACAGACTCTCGTGATCTAATATGGTACCGGTATGTCACCACCCATAACCTGTCCACATTGATAGCATGAAGTTGTTGTTATGAATAATCTTTGAAGTGTATATTCATCTGAGAGGTGAAATGCAAACTTTCACCCATATCCTACCATCCCCACTGTGTCAGTTGAAGGGATTATGCCAACTTGTTTGGATTATGTTCACAGCTCCATTAGGATTAGGATTTGCCAACCTCCCTATTTTGGGGATCAAGAACTAGCCTGGATTAGAGTGTGAGTCCTTTGCGGGCTGGCCAATGAGAGAAGAGCACCCACCCAGATATGCAAGGGCCAACTGGAACCCCAACGGTCTAAAAGGAAGGAAGAGGGAAGAGTGTTACAGCTTCTTCCTCTGGGAAAGCTCTCGCCTTCACAATTGTCTAAGGACACTGACTTGCTACACATCGCAGACCATCAGCACAGACTCACTCCAGTCTCGATTTGTGCCTGTCTGCCTGTTGTTGCTCTTTAGTCACCGATCTTTAGGCTTAGGTCTTCACCTGAGATCTGCAGCAGACTCTCACCTCACTTGCTGTCCTGCAGTCCTGGATGGGAGATCGACTGCACGGCTGGGCAGCCATCTTGGACCACTATCCTTGGATTTGTAAGCCTTCCTAATAGACCTTTTTGTGATAAAATCTATAAATTCTGTCCTTTGAAAGAACCCAAACTAATACATCCACCATGCATTTAGGAAAGAAAAAAAGTAAAGGAAGACACCTAAAAACACAACTTATGATAAAATGAAGTCAGAAATAACTACTTTCATGCATTTGTAGCATTACTAAATTCAAACTTTAAAAATATTAACCACATTGAAGCTGTGAATCAAAAACATCTGAAACAAGAGAATTGGTGCTGTTGTTTTTGACAGCCTTAAAATTTTTCCTTAAGACTTTTTATAAGAGTATTTATTCTGTCTTTTTTAAAACAAGCTTATTTTTTAAAAATCTTCCTTTGCACAGATGACTACAGAGATGCTTACACATTCAGATTTTTCCGTAAATTATACATACGTTCACCTATGTGTACACACCCTAAATGTATTATATACACGTATATTTTATATACATATTATGTATGTTGGGTATTTTTCAAAAATAGGTCAGGTTACGTCTAATCAATCTTCTTGAATTCGCTCACCAAGATGCTACTTGCATCTCTTCAAGCAGTCTGTTACTGTCCTTTGACTGAACAGCACGACACTAAGAACTCTCCGCAATGGACCAATGGCCCTCACACAACACTAGCTCCTCACAGGACACTCCCTAGGGTTGCCCATGTAGAGCAGCTCCTACTCTTGGTCACATACAACAGTCAATTATTAAGAACATGGGTTCTAGAGACAGCCAGGCAAGGTTGGAATTCCAATTATCACATTTTACAGCTCTGTATCACTAGGTAGTTACTTAACTTCTCTTTGTGTCAATGTCTTTTGCTTCAAAATACAAATAAATGACTATCTCACACGGTTGTTATATAGATGTCAGCCGTAGGTATACACACAGCACTAAAAACAGTGCCTAGTCCATCTTTTTAAGTGTTAGTTCTGCTTGTATCTGGTAGGGTGAGAAGCCAAGGGGCAATGGCTGGACACAGGTGGGTGGATGTGGATATGGAAGGACAATGGAGGCCAGGCAGATGGGGAGCTTACAGCAGGCCTCTGACCATGAGAACACTACACAAGATGAGGCATCTACTAGCAGACAGTTGTACAAGAAGAAAATTAAATCTCTTCGAGTAACTTCCAGGTCTGAGTCCTGAGGCAAGAAGTGCTGCTCATTAAGAGACACAATCGTGCTAAACATTACAGAAAGGGACAGAGGCATTCTGAACCTATAAGTGAGATGTTCCTCTAGCAACAGAAAAGGTAGTGCACATGCAGGTCCACAAGCCCAAAGCCTTCTTTGTTGAACAAGCAACAGTAGTGGCTTTGCCTCAGAAGCCCTTCCAATTCTCTGGCGACCTCTGGCGGTCATTTGTGTAGCTGGGTACTTTTTTCTCAAGGGATAGCTCCTGAATGGACAGTCCACAAGCAAGGAGTTATCCTCTTTGTTAAACTTTCTCCTGAAGAAAATGTCACTGCGTCTCACAGAAACACGTTCCATTCCTTTTACACAATGATGATGAGAAAACACTGCTCTCTGTCTCCACAGACTGTCTTTTGAAGCAAACAAAACTCATGAAACCAAGCCAGTTACGCCCTCCATCCATTGCTGTGCAGGTGGATGCACCTGCCTGGGTAGGACCACATCATGCTCCGAGACTTCACTTCCCTTTGCACCTTGTCTCCCATCAGACCAGACCCCAGGCCTTCCTTCACCATAGAGACAGAAGAGAGAGCAGAGGTAGCTTCCTTCACCAGAGAGACAGAAGCAGAGAGCAGAGGTAGCTTCACAGAGGACACGCATGAATCGCTGAAACAGTGAGTATTTAATGCATTAGGGTGAGGATGGGGCTAAAGACTTGTCAGCTTCTGTGTTTCAGTACTTCAAGGAATATGGTTGTGTTTTCACAGAGGACTTTATTGGGATGCCTGTGGGGAATTTTAGACACTTCACCATGTTAGGGCAATAATGTGGACTAGGAAGTCACCTGGAGGAAGTGGGCATCTGCTGAGCCGCAGGGCTTGGATACAGCCCTTGTGGCCAGCCCTTTGCTTCCACCCCAGGGAGGATATGCCACTTGGTGACACAAAACAGCAAGTAACCCACCGACAGACCCAACTCCACGGTACTGCTGAAGACGGGGAGAGCAATCAGTAAATTAATTAAGGCCTTCTTCACACTTCTACATGCAGAGGCTGATCGTTTACTTGGTTTAAGTAATGTGTTCTGTCTTAATTGAAGTCATTAGTACCCCAAGTAAATGTCTTTAAATTCCCCCAAGTACATGGGAATGGACTCCCACCCTGCCATACAGATCCCTGTTCCACTGATACTTGAGCTGCTGCACTAATGGTGTTAATCAAGGCAGAGCATTTTATTTAAAGCAATTAGTTTTGTGACTAGAATTGTTAAAAAGGTACGCGATGCCATTTCAATTCTATACGCATACTCCCAACACGTATGAACAACGTGCTTAAGACATCTGTGTCTCTCAAAGGAATTTTGCTTGGGGTGCTTTGTGTAGACACAAAGTCTGCCTTTCCTAAGATCACTGCTACTGTGTCATCACACTGGAAATCAACTTTTTAAGGTTTTCTTTCTGGATAAGGCTTCCTTATACCATTCCCAAACAGGCAGATTCTCGCCATGTTTTGACTTGTCTTACAAATCTGAAGCAGCCCATGAGAATCCTCTCGTCTCCCCGCCTCCCCTCCTCTCACCCGCCGGGTGAGGTGCTACCCTGCTGTGTGTCTCCCCCCAGAAACCGGGGAAGGAATCGGGAAGAAATGGGAAAGGGGGCCAAGGAGAGGCTTTATTCTCCCTTCTGTATGCATAAGAAGAAAATGGCTGGAACGCTTAATGACTTTCTTCTCCACGTTAAGTTTCATTTCCCAAAGGGAAGCGGGTATACAAAGCTGTGCGCAGAGTTCAGATGTCCCTATGAATTTAGAACCCTACAGCTTACCATTTTCAGCTACTTATTTCTGTTTGCTTTGTTTTACATGCCCTCTGCTTTTCCAGATCCCTGGCACCTTAAGCACATAACAGAAGAGCAACAGGGAAGGATGCAGAGGACAACTGTCATGATCTCCATGTCTCATCTGCATTTCCAGTGGATCTGCAGCCACCGCAGTAGACATTTTTAATAATCTGTCTGGCTCATGTCCCCTTTCCAAAGAACTGACTCTCCATTCATAATGGTGAAGACCCATTAGCCCTGTTTTTATCACATGACCCAGCATCCTCATCCTTAGCTGACTGGACCAAGGAAGAACATCTGACTCAAACTGGGCCTATCACGCTGTTCCTCTAGGAAGAGCTATAGTTAATCCCTAACGGTGCATCTTCCAACGACAAGGGAGCTTAGCAAATACAATTTGGCCAACTCAGTCAAGTGGAAAAACAAAGCGCGCTGACCCGCCAAGAGAAAAGAATGAAGTGCACACGAGTGTAGTCGTGGCCATGGCCTTGGACAGGACAGGACTGAGAAAGACTGCTGGCTACAGTCACGCCAAGGCCTTTCCTGGGCAGCCCAGTCCACTTCCTGCCTAGGTGCTCCTGATGAGGAAAGAGCGGGTGGCTCTGTCACTTACAGTCCAAACAGACTAAAGCCACACAGAAATATGCACTATGTGATTAATCAGTTAAACTTTTCGGCTGGAAACACTGGTGTTTAATTCTGTTACAAGTCACGATGTCTAGCCTCAGTCAGAGTACCACAGGCACTTTGGGCACAAGACCAGAGTGCTGGGCAGGTTTCCTATGTCTACCAAGGGACAGGAAATTTTAATATAAAGAAGAATATAATTGGGAATTAACCATGGATACATAAAGACAGCACTAAAGAGTAGCTGGGACTGAGGGGAAAGCTCATGGGTGAAGCCCATCAGGAGCGGACAAGCTCTTTCCATGATTGTGGTTTAGAAGACCTAGCTGGAGCCCACTGGGTGGCTAAGCTCCTTGGACTGCTTGGCCCAAAGTGCCAACCCCGGGGAGCGGGCTGTAGAGAGAGAGGGAGGCCTGCTGGCTGGCATTGCTCAGGACTGTGATGGGCCATCATCTGGACAGAACCAGGCCTATAACCTTTGCTGCATATCTTGGTGGTCTGGGTGCACAGACTGGACCGCTGGATGTTTCTACACAAGCACTGATGGCAGACTGGGCAGCAGAATCCAGAAAAGCACAACACAGGACAGGGAACAGGAAGAGAAGCCAACTTCCTCCAGCAATGTCCCTCCAGCGCCCTCTACTGACAAAGCTTAAAAACATACTCAGTGAACAGGAAAAGTGCTTCAAGTACTATTATTGGGAAGCAGGTAAGAAGGGGAATCGGTCCAGAGTGGCAAAACACCATTGCCAACAACAAAAACATACACAAAACTGGCATCATAGTCACCAGCCCCTGGGTTTGCTCCACAGGAGGGATTCAAGAGACCAAAGTAGAAGCGCACTCCCCTCTATAACCTAACCTGGGAGTCACACAGCATCATTTCTGTTGAGTGTCGTGGTCATGCAGGCCGATGTTGGTTCAAAAGGGGTGGGGACTACACAAAGGCACATGCATCATGGGACAAAGACCGCGGGACTATTTTTCAGGTTACCACAAAGTCTGCAAACTCAAGAGCGTATGCACCAAGGGATGAAGACTTCTGGGGTCTGTCTTGCAGGCCACCAGAGAGGCTGAAAATGCCAGGGTTCCTTCACTCAACCTTCACCCTTGTTTGAAGTCCCTGGATATCTTTAGATCTGAGGCAGCACATTGTACGCAAGATGGCTTAAACTATAGGACCACGGAGGTAGGAATGGAACAGAACCTTCTTAAGTATAGATTAGGTTGAACTTTTCTTCTTCTTTTGGTACTGAGAATTGAACCCAGGACCTTCACAGTGAGCTACTTTCCTATCCCTTTTATGTATTTTATTCTGAGACAAGTTCTCACTAAGTTATCCAGGCTGGGCTCAAATTTGAGATTCTCCTGCCTCAGCCTCTGAGAGTGTTAGAATCATAGGTGTAGCTACTCAATGCTTAATTAACATCTTTTATTCTATATGAGACAACTGAAGCCCAGGAGGTGTACATGCCATGTCCCAAGTCGCACAGCCAAGAATGAGACTGGAACTGAAATCTTTATCCTAACTTCCAGTTGTCTCTTCCCAGATTCAAACCTGCTGACTAGCTTCCTCGGGACCACGATGGAGCGTGTTAGCAACACTGATGCCTGGGCAACACCGACTCCCAGGTTCTGTTCAGTTCAACAGGACTAGAGTCCCTACCAGTGAGGAGAATCCGTCACAGTTTTGGAGATCCTAGGTATTTCTAAGGAACAGCAGCAGAGAAGGTCCCTGTCCTGTGCCACACAGACTCTTACAAAAGCCGTGCAGACACCCAGGCACAGGAGTCCACCTGGCACTGCATGGAGGCCCTGTGTGGCCTGGGTCCACCCTTCACTCCAGGTATGGCCAGTCTGGCTGGCCCCCACGAATGTTTCTCCGCCTGAGTGAATGCTTTCTGTGTGGACCAGGGGCACAGGGGCAGCTCCTTTCCCCTTCATCTGACAGATGACCCCAGGGTGCCCTTGCTAGCCTAATCTTGTGCCACCTTAACTCTCCTGGTGTCTGACTGTGTAGGATGTGCCATGCAGGGTCCTGAGTGGGCTCCCCCGCCAGGTGCCAACCAGACCTCATCCTGCCCTACTCCTGGGTGGTCACCAAACAGAAGCAGCATTTCAGAGACCTTGGCATTATCTTGGCCAGAGAAGAGAAAGGAGACTCTCAGTAAAAGGGCTGAGGCTTGACTCTGAATGAAGCTATGCACTGCAGGTTATGCAAACATGGCTTGCTTACGCCAAACTTGCAGATTTGTTACCTTGGATTAATTAATCTGCAAGTTTTGCTTCAATATGTCAAAAGTACCTGTGTTACTGTGAGATGGAGTGAAATACTGAGCATCTGCGTTGAAGATGATAGCTTAAGCACTAACAATCCAAATGTCTCTATCTTTCTTGTTTTTTCTACTAGGGATCCAGCCCGGGGCCTTCAGATTGAGCTACATCCCCAGCCCATTTTTTTAGTTTTGATTTTGAGACAGGGTCTCACACGTCACTAAGTTGCTCAGAGTGTTTGAATTACAATCCTGTCCTGCCTCTTTATCTTCTTAAGGGTGACAGATCCCCATGGTATTTAGGAATTTCCTTCTCCAGTTGTAATTAATCTACATTCCTGGCTGGCAATCAGTCCTTCTGATTTGGAATTTCCTTCTATTTCCTGCCTTCTTTAATCTTCTAGTTGTGACTGGATTAGACCTGCGTGTTAATAATACCAACAGTAACCATCATTGTAATGACGATCAAAATGAATAACAACAGCATGGCACACACATGTGTCAGGCTCAACTCAAGTAGCCTTACCCCATCTTCGCCTCTGTTAAGCCACTGGCCACTAGTTACCATGGTCGCCATTTTAAATAGAGGAAACACAGTCAGTAACATCGGTGACATCTGCAAATGTGCTGAGGCCGCGCTAGCAGGAGGGTGGAGGACTTCCACGCCTGATGACTCAAGGAGCCAGCCTTCCATCGCTGCACTCTCGTGCCTTCCCTGACGACCTTCCTCGGGATACAGCCCAGGAGGGCCAAGAGCAAAGATTTCTGGGTCAAGAACCAAGATTAAGATTCCAGTTCTGCCGATTTCTACGTGAATAACTTGGGGCTAATTATGTACTCTGCCATTCTTTTGATTTACAAGATGAGGACCATAATTCCTTCCTTGGGGGCCTACATCAGCAGCCCGTAGCACGTGGTCAGTGCTCACGAAGCAGTCTCCCTTATTGTTGCGAATCTTCATTGGCCTCATTGCACCAGGTGCCTACTGGACTCTCCGCTCTACTCCCAACACGCATCGATTTCCAGTTCTGGAATTCATTATGTGCTGATTTGCATACAATAACAAGGGGAATCTCACAGAAATAACAGGAAAGCAAAACTAGTTTGAGACGCAGCATCCTCCCTCCCAAATTACTCAGAGGATGTTACACCTGTGGCATTCTTCCTGGATCTCTGCTTCTTTACAGCTGCTTTTTAAAATTTTTTAAAAAGGGTCACATCTTTCCTAATGACAATGTGCCAGCCAAGGAACTCATATTTCTGCCAAATGAAAGGGATTCTCTCTCGGCGTGGTGACCGGCGCTGCTTCTTGTGCGCTTTTATCTGCTTCACCCGCGCTGGTCCTATTTCACAATTTCCATCTGGAAGCCTCAGATATCTGGTTGTGCACGTGGGCATCTCTGACAAGGGATCATGGGACATCTATCCCTGCTGCCAGGAGGTGACACACATCGGCGGCACTGTTTTTCCCTCACTGCCCCTTGCTCTGTAAAGCTGCATCTGTCACTCCCAACAGAACACCTGTGTTGAAAGACCTTCTTCCCTGTTGACAGCCTTACACTCATGTCTGCTACAGTCATCCAAGGACATGTGTAGGCTATAGAACTGGACCCAACAAGACATACCGGGTCAGAGGACATGTAGCCAGCTTTCCATTTAACTAAGGAGGAAAAAACCCCAAAGCACTAACTTCTCAGCTATTGCTTAATTGGGTGGGGGGGTTGGGGGAGGTGGTAGGGGACATCTCAGACCTCACGCTGCTGGCAATGGCAGAGCAAGCAGACCCTAAACGCCCTTCCCTGAACGGCTTTCGGATCCCAGCTCGTCCTCTGCTTCCTACACAGAACCGACCCCATACTCAAAGGAAGGGAAAAGACTGGGTGTTTGTTTAGCTTCTGTCTGGTCTCTTCCCTCACCATTAATTCCAGTTTTTACAAATCAGATCATTCCGAAATCAATGAGGAACTTACTGATGTATAAACAGACAGCAAAGCAGAAGAGAAAGGGAGAATCAGGTTCCTCCTGCTGAGCTAAAAATTAGGAACAGAGAGTAAGACAGGTATGGTCAGGGCACAGTCAGAGTCCGAAGGCTTAAGCAGGATTCCAAGGCTCATCTCCTAAGGTTACACTTCTCTTTCCAGACTCCCATTCTAACTCTGTGCCGTGCAGATGCAACACACACTCTCCATCTCAGCTGACGGCTCTAGGTGTGTTTTTTAGTGACCGTGGGCCTTGGCTGATGCTAGGGGCACAGGAAAGAGGACCAAAGGCTGGAGTGGGGGCTCACAAAGTGTGGTCCACCTGGCATTTCTGTAACTTGTAGGCTTCCCCCAGTTTATATGGCAGAATCTCTGGAGAAAGTCAGAGGGACCCTTACACACAACAAAATGTGAGGATTACCAAAAAAGAACATACAGAGAATTCTCAACTTAGGCAAACTGTCAAGTATTTATTTTGTCCAGAATAGTGGTTCTCCAAAGATGTCCTGATCCCTTGAAACAGGTTACAGGGAAGAAGAATGATAAAGTTGCTAATTAACTGGCCTTGAAATAGAATTATCCTGGATTATCTGGGTGTGATCACAAGGGCCGCCAGGAGGGGGAAGAAGATGAGTTAGAGAAAGCAACAGGACAACAGGATGGAAATCACCACCACGACACAACGTGAGAAGATTCCAGGCCAAGAGGATTCAGCATACTGCTGCAGGCTTCGGAGATGGGGAAGGGGCCACGAGCCAAGGGGTAGGAGCAGCCTCTGGAAACTGCAAGAAGAAAAGACCAGGGACTCTCCCTTGGGATCTGCAGGAGGAGCAAAGCCCTGCTCAAACCTTGTTAGCCCACTGAGACTTTTGTCAGATTTGTGACCTAAAAAAACTATGAAATAGTAAGATCTATGTTGTTTCTAGACCATAAGTACAGTCATTTCCTTGACATCCTGATCTCACTTTCTCTGGATGTGTACCCTGTGCTGACACTGGTGGGTCAGGTGGTAGGGCTAGTTTTAATTTCTGGGGACCCTTTATTTCGTTTCCCATAACGGCTATACTGATGTGCATTCCCACCAATATCAATAGAAGTAAAATCAGTCTAGGTGTCTATCAACTGATGAGTGAATGAACAAAATGTGATCTATAGACACAGTAGAATACTGTTTTGCCATAAAAAGAGATGGAATCCTGGCATTTGTGACAATATGACTGAAAATGGAGGATATTATATTAAGTGAAGTAAGTCATGCACACAAAAACATTATGAGATTTCACTCATATGAGACTATAGAAAATTTCACCTCACCAAAGTTGAGGGTAGACTAATTACCAGAAGCTGCAGACAATAGGACAGAGAGAAAGTTGGGGAAAAGCCAATGGCCAATAGGCGCTCAACTACAGTTAAGAGATGTTCTTTTGTGTTATGGTGTAGCCAAGCAACCACAGATTTTGATGTCTAGTGTGTTTCCAAACACTTGTAATAAAAGATTTGGAATACTTTCATCACAAAGAAATGATGTTTCCAAAGATAAATAACCTAACCCTGAATTGAGTATCATATGATATATACATGTAACACAGTGCCTCACAAATATGTAGACATTTTTTACATGATATGTAACTGTACAAAAACATCACCATACCCCATAAATATAAACAATTTTCAGTGTCAATTTTTAAGAAGTAAATATTTATTTGTATTTCCCCAGAGAGCTAAATATCAGACTTTAGAGAGATTGGGGAGGGCGGGTTCAGGGAGGAAATGGGGACTAAGTAGCAACATGTGGAAAGAGAGATACACGTAGATCCTTCAGCCAGGAAGCAATGCTGATTTTGAGGACAGAAATTTGATAGAAACTCAAAGAAGTCTTCAAATCAAGCCTGAGTACACATCTGAGGCCTGAAATAAATACACTCACACCGCCCCCCCAAAGAAAAGAGATAAAAGAAGAAAATCCCAGCTATTAGAACAAAGTCATATTTCAAGGTTTAATTTATATAAATCCCATCAGTACATCAGAGCTGGACATGCCCTATCAGCCTCCACAGGCCCATGCTCTGCCCCCTGCTCTGCTCCCTGGGGGAAGAGCTCTGGGGACAGCAGCACAGGCTCCCGGGCCTTCTGGGCAACAGCTGGACACCATGATGAAAAGCTCCCATGGGTGAGTGCAGGGCACTGGCTCTGTGCTGACCTTGCACTTGTGTACCCATCCTCCCTGACAGTGACTGTCTCCTTAAATTTTGCACTGAAGGTGCCTGGCTTTTCTCACTCAACACATAAAAGAAGAAATAAAAGAAATTCTAAGATTAAGGACAGCATTCCAGAGAAGGTGACAGTCTGGAGACCACTAGGAGCCCCATGAAAAGTTTCTAGAATTCTCCATTTCTCACAAGCCCACTCTGGCCACATCCTACAACAGATGATTTGGGTAAATTGCATTGGAGGTCAGGTGGCTGAGAAAGCAGGTGAAAAATCAAAAATATTGAACCCAACAATATCAGTAAAAATAATCTAACTTGAGAGTGACTCTTGATTAAATTATTCACCCCATTACTAGGTATGCAACACTGCTATATGCAAATTATATGCAAATATGAACAGCACCCTCCACAGGAATTGCTTTTTCTTTGCTTTCTAAACAAATCCAATT
The DNA here is from genome assembly GCA_004027205.1 of Ctenodactylus gundi. Classification (NCBI taxonomy): domain Eukaryota; kingdom Metazoa; phylum Chordata; class Mammalia; order Rodentia; family Ctenodactylidae; genus Ctenodactylus; species Ctenodactylus gundi. Next base: position 313 of record PVKB01004901.1, on the reverse strand, counting down.
TGGAGAACAAAAATAGAAATTTACTTTGCAATCAGTGGGATAAAATTTGCTTATGAATCTCATCATCTTTCTCACTACACCCAAGAGCACCCATAACCTTAAAGTATCCTGTTCATTTGTGAGACTTAACATGAGTAGAATAAGCAAAAATAGTGAGGCTCCTGTCTGTGTTTGTGAGGGACATGGCAGATAAATGATTTCCGGTGGCCAGAGACAGAACAACCATACATATTTCTGACAAAAAGATAGAAAAGACTGCCAGGATGGTGGTAGTATTAACGTAAGACATCTAGAAGTTAGATCTCCGACACCT
>PVKB01004900.1:0-119515 GCA_004027205.1 Ctenodactylus gundi | reverse complement strand
CCACTTAAAACTGAATGAAAATTCAGTCTCCATTAACTCCCTCCTAAAACTTCACCCAAATATAATGCAGGTCTGATTTCTTTGTGTGTGTGTGTGTGTGTGTGTGTGTGTGTGTGTGTGTGTGTGTATTGCGATGGTTAAGTTTAATTGTGTATATACATTTGTTGATGAAGAGTAGCCTGACATGACCACGAAAGACCTTGTGGGGATGGTCGTGTCTTACATTTCAGTTAACTAATGACTTTATGTACACAGAGTAGCTGAGCCAAAAAGAAAATTACAGAAACACGAGAAGGCAAATGTGCAAGGGCTGGAGCACCGTCAGAGGGTGAGACAAGCCAGACCTGCAGCAAAAGAATTGCACGAAAACAACACAGGCCATTGGCTTTTCGTGTGAAGATTGATTGGTGACATTCCTCAGAGGGAAAGAAATATCATGGAACATCAACTCCCAGCTCCTCTCTGAGAGAACAATCATGAATTGTGAGGGCTTATCTGTATGGGGAAAACAAAACTATTTTATTTTGAAGTAAAACAAAAGCAAGTATGACAGATTTCACTAATATCCCATGAAAGATTTTATGAGTTTTTTTTTTATTATCTCTAAAATGTGGACGTTGGGAATCAAAATGACACCTGCCTAGCTTTGAGAGAAAAAGGGAGCGGTTTGGTTTTGCTTCTTACTTTCTATACCACTACAAGAGTTGAAGATCATGAGGTATTTGGTTAGGGGGAGTGGAGGAAATTGAGCTAAGTTATAAGAAAATGCACTAAATCTATTTTTATGACTGTCATTTAGATGAGTTAAAATATTACAAATATTTGTGCATATGTGCCCTCTGTAATTTTTGAGAAAAGACATCGCTTCCACTACTACCCTGAACCAGGAGCATCTTCTTCCAGCTGAAGGGTGGCCTTTGCCTACATTGGTTAACTTTCTGCTGAGAATAAAAGCCATCAACTTAAACCTTCTGAAAATTGACCTTGCAGCTTCTCCCTGCAGCCCAGCTGATGATCACGCCCATCTGTATGTGTTGGACTCCAAGACTCTGGTCCATCTTAGTTTTCTTCTCATATATTCATCACTGTACACAAAAGCATAATACAAAGACTGCTCATGGCATGACATTCATCATATAACATTATTATAATGATACTAATCATATTTTTATTGATTTTTATTGTTTTGCCTTTTAGAATAAATTATTTCATGGTTTAACTTGTTTAATTTTTCCATAAGTTCCTCCTCCACCTACTGGGGGAAGTACCATCCTAGAAGGTGTTGCATTTGCCAGTCCATCGGAAATCCAATGTAGATAGGGGTGTTAAGGTGAAGGTGTGAGGCACAGGCGGAAGCAGTGCTGTGACACTGAATTTCCACTTTCAGGACAGTCGCTTAAAAAGTCAGTCTGGGCTCTCTGATGTGAGAGACCCAGATCACAACACCTATGGAACTTAAGAGGAAAGACAAAGTGAAGGAGAAGAGTAGGGTGGGGGAGGAGGCAGGGAAGGGAGGGTAGGGGGAGGGACAAAAGAAGGGTGGGAAAGCCCTTGTCACCTTGACAAGATACTTATGTGCACAAAATGCTGAACTCTATTGTAAAGCTTGAATTTTGCATGTATACGTATCAATAAAATGTGGGGGGGGGGGGAGTCAGTCTGAATAATGATCACTGGCACCATGCTGTACATCTAAAAATAATTTGTGCTAGCTCCTGCCGGAATGCTTCAGGAAGCCTTGCCTTCACGTCCCATGAAATCACTGGGATTTGGGTTTTTGCATCTTTAATATGTGGACCTTGGAAGTTATTTTTATTTTTCCATTTAACTTAGTCTTATTCCAACTCTATCATTTCATACTCTAATAAGTCAACTGTACATCGTTTGTTGAAATTTCTTCAAGTCCTTGTCTGCCCTTTTTCTTCTTTGCATCCACTCTGGCCTCTGTTCTTCCATTATACACCCATGTCTCCCTGTTCTCTCTGTTTCTGTGCAAAACCAGCATTTTTCCTTCCTTTGATCCCTCAGGGAACCCCTTGGGCTAGAGGTGGTAAAAGATCTCCTGACTCCCTTCAAAATATGCATGTAAGTTCTCATAAAAGTTATATTTTGAGCTGAGTGTTTACATTCTCAAGGCTGTTGCTTTGTTATGAACAGGAGGCTGGGACAAATTTCTCATTGCCCAATTCTTTCATATTCTCTCATATTCTTTATTTAGGGACATGTTAAGTCTGGGGGTGACCCACACCTATAAACTCAGCACCCTGGGAGGCTAAGGCAAGAAGATGACCCGTTCAAGTCCAGTCTGGGCAAATCAACAAAACTCTATTTCAAAATATAAAACAGGCTTGGCCAGGCCTGGTGCAGGCCTCAAGCAAGACTAGCACTTGGGGAGGCTGAGGCAGGTGGATCATAATTTCAAGTTCAGTACGGGCAACTTAGTTACTCAGTGAGACCATGTCTCAAAATCAAAAATCTAAAACCAAAAATGTGAAAGGGCTGGATGTGCAGCCTAGTGGGAAGGCCTGTGGTCCACTCCCTCACAGAACGAGAGAAAGAAAGAAAGAAAGAAAGAAAGAAAGAAAGAAAGAAAGAAAGAGGAAGAAAAGAGGAAGAAAGAGGAAGGGAAGGAGGGAGGGATGGAGGGAGGGAGGAAAGACAAATGGTCTGAGAACATGGCTCAGTGAAAGACACTAATTCAATCCTCAGTACAAAAAGTTTTATTCTGTTAACCCTGTTTCACTAAGCTGAACTTAATTTTTATTAAATCAAGGAAAATGACTATCTGACTGTTCCTAGACCTCTACATGTGAGGCTGCAAGAGTTTTTTAATCTTAAGTCTCACAGGAATGAAGCTTTTCTAAAGAAAATACATTCCTCCCTTACAGAATACTGCATACTCCAGAGAATTTGCCTTCCTCTCCCACCCTTGCAGGGGGCTGGGGCTGAATGCAGTCTACTGCAACCCTTATATAAACATCAGAGCCCAAGCTGTAGCATTAATGGCTTCCTTTGTATTAATCTGTTAAGAAGACAGAGTAGGTTTTGGGAAGGTCCTCTGGAAGCTCTTGTCATGGTGTTACAGTGTGCTGTCCTCCTGGCGCTTCAAGGGCTGAAAACCTCCCCACTCCCTGCATAACCTCCCCACTGGAACCTTCCCAACCCTGGAGGCAACATGTCCTTAAATAGAGAAGATGAGACGAGAGAATTGGGCAATGAGAAATCTCTCCCAGCCTCCTGTGCATAACAAAGCAACAGCCTTGAGAACGTAAACACTCAGACAACCTTATCTAACTGGGAAACTATGCTAGAAAATTTCCCAGATTAAGTACATGCTTTCTGAGCTTTCTTCTAATGACCAGGACCAAAGAGACCCCCTTTATTTTCTGATGTCTTGTCTCGGTTAAGGCAGAGTATCCTCTGTTCTAGTGATACCATTGATGTCAGATATCCTCCCTGTTTTCCTTATGTAAAAACCTCTTTAATTTCCAGACAGCAGATTCCTTTGAACTGCAGATTCCTGGCTGTGCCTCTAGTCCTGGGGGAAGGACCTTCAGGTGGACTTCAGGTTTTTCTCTAGTGACTCTAGAAATTATTTTTTACTTTCAACAGATCTAATGCAGATTAGGGTCTTCTTGAATGATAGCTCATACTTTATGTTAATTTTTACATAGTATAGTATGAGCTATGTACATCAATTTACATATGCCAAAGTACAATTTAATTTATTTGACTGCAACACTAACACGATTCATGTATCATTGGCCAAATTTATTGTTCCAGTTAGAGCACAGTCATTACTGGGTGGAAGACAGATATATTTGTAACTCTTACTTATATTTTCTTTGTTGCTTTTTAATCAGTCTGCTTAAATACTGGAAGGCTTCACATAATTACGATTCCTCAATTCAAAACAATGACCACAAGAATTTCTAAATATTTGTTTAAATAAGAGTAATTGCTAGAGGTTCCACAAGGTCAATAGGACACAGGGGCTAGCCTCAGTTGGTCAAACCTAGTATGGGCAGCACACACATAACGACTAAACATATGATAATGCTAGTGAATTTGGTAATGGGAGCTAGTATTTGTTCAGCTATATTTTGGGTTTCGATTGTACCTAGTGGCGCATATAAACAGGGGTTTAGCCTCATTCCTGCAGTACTGTTATGAGCTAGAGGAACCTTCCAGAGGCAGGAATTAGTGGAAGGAAGCTAGATCGTGGGGGTCTGCCATCGAAGGGGATCTCAGCCTCTCCTTTCTGTGCTTCTTAAATGCTAAGAGGTGTACAGGTCTTCTCTATCACATTCCAGAAACATGTTGACCTCCCTCACTCCAGGCCCAAAGCAACAAGGCCAAATGAATCTTGATAGAGGTCATTTCTTTAGTTACGAGACACGAATAAACCTTTCCCCTTATTAAGATTTCTTGTTATCAGATACCTTGTCACAGTTACAGAAACATGACTAGCACAGGAGTCTATGAGAGCAAGATAAAAGGATTGCTTAACGACACCAGGAAGATGAGTAGACCAGGCTTACAGAGGTTAATTTAGGTAGAATATTAAAAGTTGTAATACAAAAATCCAGTAAAACAGAATGGAAGGAAAATATCACAGCAAGAGGAAAAAACACACTGAAAAGCAAAGAAATGATAAGTAGCCTCAGCTACACAGGTGACCACTGTTAGTATGGAAGAATGTGGGTTAATGGTTGTTATTGTGGTAAAAAATGATTCTGAAAGGGAGGAGCGGAGGTACACACCTGCAATTGCAGCCCCCTGGGAAGCTGACTCAAAAGTATGGCAAATTTGAGTCCAGCCAGGGTGATCTAACAAGACTTGTCTCAAAAACAAACAGAAACAAAAATAAATCATTTGAGACACAGCTCAGTGTCAAAAACCTTGTTTTACTTTCCGGTACTAAACCAGTGAGTTGATGCTGAAAACCTGAAAAGATGAACTTAGAGCAGATATTAAATATTTTAGGCAATAAAACTATATTGAATGTGTAATAGAACATTTTATATCAAATTCCATACATTTGCTAATACTTAGCATAATAATAGTCGAACTGGGCGAGCCAGTACAGACCTACTAGCACACTGACCAACCAAAGCAGAGGCACTGGACTCCCGAAAGCAGGGGCCCAGGCCTGACAGGACCAGCCACCTGCAGGAACCAGGACCCCCTGGGGGAACTGGGATGCCTCAGGCAACCACCCAAGGGAGCAACCACAGCTCAGGGGTATCACTGGGAGAGGCTTGAAGCAAGCACTGAAGGAGGTGGGATGCAAGTGGATCGCCCAGTGGTAACTGGTGCCCACCAGCAGATACGACACCAATAAAAAAGCGGACTAAATGGTGAAAGCAACAGCAGGACCTAGAGTAAAATAAAGATTTTGGGCACAGCATAGTCATTCTTTGTAGGTAGGTTGACTGATGCTTTTCTCTTTTATTTTCTTTTCAGTTCTGGTTTGACTTTTTGCTAATTTTGCCCTTTTTTTCTTCCACCAGTAGACCTGTAGAGGTGTTCTGCAGGCGCTGGAGCCTCCTTGTCCCCTTGCATCCACCTCTTTTCTGGTCTCTCCTCTCCTTGGCCACTACTGCTGTCGCGCAGCTCCTTTCTGCTGGACTTGGGCTAAGAGACCACTTTAGCTTTCTCCATTTCATATTCCCTCTTGCTCACTGCCCCACATCCCCCTTCTATCTTTCTCTCCCTACTGGCATCAGTCTTACTAATAGCACTGTTGAGCATTCAAAGCTTACAGATATGTGGCTTGCCTTGCTGGAATGAATACTTTTTTTTTACTTTTACTATTTTGTTAGACATAGAATATTAATGCATTTTTTCTATTATCAACATTGTTTTAGTGTTACTTTCAGTAGAGTTCTCTAATATGCTACTAGAGGTTTATATCAATACCTCTATTAATAGTGAAGATCACATTTCTAATGGTAAGAGTAGAATGGTTATATGAACTGATTGCTTATTACAATATGTCAATGACTGCTATGTCCTAAGTTTTACCACTGCTGCTGGTCTCCAGTCTACTGTTAAGGACAGTAGAGTTATTTGACTATTCTAAGAGAAGAAAACTTTTAGTGGCTTGATTCCGCACAGGAGAGCATTACATATGTCCATTTTATTATTGACAGTGATATAGTGTTGCTTTCGTTGGAGTTGTAGGATAAGTCAATAATAGAGGAGCCTGTAAGAAAGGATGTCAAAAAACATGTGGACTCTGGCCACTCACATCACAAGACATGCTTAAACAAATGCAAGAGATAGTGAGTGACTTCAAAGAGGATCTAATCAAACAAACAATGACCCTAATTTATAAAAAGCTTAGTGATTATATAAAAAGCACAAAAAAATTAATAAGGGATTGCAAGACATGAAAGAATATTACAAGAAAGTAGAAAGATTGAAAAGATTACAAGAAGAATTCCAGGACATAAACAAACCTCAAATGAAAATATTAGAAGTCAGTTTGAGCATTATGAGAAAAGAGTATTGGATTTTGAAGATGAAGTTGATGATGTGAGCCATATATTCAGTGATAAGCAAAAAACAAAAGGTCATCTAGGAGACTGGGTGCAACAGGTGATGGATTACACAAAGGAAACAATGTCATAATTATGGGGTCAGAGACAAACTCAGAGGAAAGCACAAAAGCTAAAAAGAACATATTCAGTGAAGCTATAGAAGAAATTTCCCAAGTATAGAAAAAGAATACAACATCAAGGAAAAGCAGGGATATAAAATTCCAACTAACACTGATTAGCAAAGTGTGTCTCCATGATATATTCAAATCCAATTCCCAGGCTTTCAACACACACGCACACACACAAAAAGAGATTATAAAAGCTACAAGAGAAAAACAGAAAGTAACCTACAATGATAAACCTTATAGAACATGGGTCATGGAGCTAAATCTTTCAAATTCTAAAGAAAAACGGGGTCAACCCAAGCTCTTATATCTAGAAAAAATTATCTTTCAAAATTGAGAAAGAAATAAAACCTTTCATGACAAAATCTAAAGAAATTCATGACCTTTGTACTAACATTTCAAAAAAACAGTGGGAGGAATCTTAGCTACATATAGAATGACTACCAGCACCAGAGAACCCAGAGAAAGTAAACAACAAAAAAAGAGGAAAATGTTCTAACAATATTGAAGAACAAATCATCACACTGAATCAGTAAGGTAATGACAGAATATAGCAAATATACCACAAAAATAGCAATTGAATTTGATGGTGTTAACTCTCCTATTGAGAATCATAGGCTACAAATTGGATCAAAAAACAAAAATCAACAATTTGTTGCCTATAAGAAAGGTCTCTTACACGTAAAAAAGGACAACATGAAAGTAACAGGGTGGAAGTCAATACTTCAGGCCACAGGAGCGAGAAAACAAGGAGGAATGGCTACATTTTTCTTAGACACAGTAGATTTCAAGTCAAAGCAGATCAGAAAGGACAAAAATGGGCATAATACACTGATAAAGGGAATAAGCCAACAGGAAGAGGTCATAATTATAAATATATACGTATCCAAAAAAGAAGCATCCAATTTTGTAAAACAAAAAATATAAGACATAAAAACACAGATATACCCAAAATAATTGTAGTAAGAGACTTCAGCATCCCCCATCACCAAAAGACAAATCAAATAGACAAAAAAAATCAAAAAAGAAGTATTAGATCTAATTTACACTATGAAACAATTGGGCATAACTGATATACACAAAGAGTTTCATCTAACGTCCACAGAATGCATGTTTCGCTTCACCTTTTTTTCAAGCCCTGGCACCTCAACCCCTCATTTCACCTTTATTTTCAGAAGCTTATAGAAAATTCTCCAAAATAGAACATATCTTAGGCCATAAAGAATCCAAAGGAATTCAAATAACTCCTTACATAATTTTACATTTTAATGGAATAAAACTAGGCCTCAGTAACAAAAGAAAGGAAAGAAGTTGTACAAATGCATGGAGACTAAATAATACACCGTGGAACGAACAGTGAGTCATAGAAGAAGCAGAAGAAGAAATTAAAACTTTCCTTTTGTCAAACAATAATGGGAACACAATGCAACAGAATCTATGAAGCACAGTGAAAGAAATACCAAGAGGGAAATTTACAGCTATGAATGCACATGTTAAAAGACCCCAGCGATTCCAAACACACAACTTCGTGATGCGCCTTAAGGTTTAAGATAAACAAGAACCATCCAAACACAAAACTAGCAGAGGAAAACAAATCATCAGAGCAGAGTTAACAAAACTTAAACAAACAAACAAAAAGATTAATCAGTCAGAAGCTGGTTTCAAACTAACCAAAAGTACATCAAAGCAATTAGGAAAAAAAAAAGATGAGGTCACAAAGGGTACTGCAGAAGTCCAGGGATTTTAAGGAACTATTTTAAAAACTTAAACTCCAAAAAATTGGAGTTCCTGGCAAGAGTGAATAATTTCTTAGATACATATGAGACACCAAAATTAAGCTATGAAGATATAAAGATCATAAATAGATCGATAATAAATAAATAATTAAAGGCAGTACTAAAGTCTCTACCTACAAGTAAAAGGCCAGGACTTGATAGATTCACCACAGAATTTTACCATAAATTTAAGGAATAACTAGCTCCAATACTTATCAACTTTTTCAGGAAACTGAAAGAGAAGGAACACTGCCAAACCTCTTTTGGAGAAATAACATTACTTTAGATCAAAATCTGAAAAAATTTAAAAAAAAATCTTAACAAAGAGCATAGGTCCAATCCTTGTGAACAGAAAGCAGGAAGTCATTTAAAAAAAATCTTAAGAAGTGAACAAGTTGGCTTCATCCCAAGGATGCAAGGATGGATTAACATACATGACTCAATTAAAAAATACACCCTATAAACAAAAGGAAGGACAAAACTCACAGCTCTTGACACAATGCTATATACATTCAACAAAAGAAAAACAAAACAAACAAATAAGAATAAACGAATCACCGAGACAAACATGAGAACTCCACGATGAACTCTCACAAAGAATTAAGTACCTAGGATTGAATCCTAGCAAGGAAGAGAAGCACATCCATAATGAAAATTATATTACACTTAATAAGAAAGAACTTGGTGAGGACATTAGAAAGTGCAACAACTCCCAAACAGGCAGAACCAACATTGTCGATATAACCACAGTTTTTCACAGAACTAGAATGAACAATCCGAAACTTCATATAGAACAAGGAGAGACCAAGAATAGCCGGAAGAATCCCAAGGAGCAAGTCAAAAGTAAGTGACAGGACAATTCCAGACTTCCAGTTATATGACAAGCAACAGTGATGGAAACCACATGGTACCGGCACACAAAGAGACGGGCTGGCCAAGGGAGTACAAATGAGGACCCAAAGACAATCTTGAGCCTTTTCAGCCATCTGATATTTGAAAAGGGTGTCATGAACATATATTTGAGAACAGATTGTCTCTTGACCAAATGGGAACACTGGTTCTCCATTTGCAGATTAATGAATCTAGAGCTACACACTTCACTTGGTAATGAAAGCAAGACAAAATCCATCAGAGACTTAGACTTAGACTTAGGTTTATAGCAGCACAACCCATTGTAGTTAGATTTTGGAAGATGCTGACATACCCATCGAATGGACCAGTAGACAAAGAAAATGTGGTATGTGTACACAAAGGAGTAATACTCTTCCATAAAGACTGATAAATTTAAGCTCTTTGTGGGAAAGTGACTACAACTTGAAACCATGATGCTTAGTAAAGTGAATCAGAATCAGAAGATTAAAAACTTAGGGTCTCTCTAATATGAGAAATTCAAAGTACAAATAAATAATAGATTCAAGTGGATGAAAATTTGCGAGTTGAGGGAATGAATGGGATGAGGAAGGGCATGTAAAAGGGAGAGGGAGGAAATGCAAAGTTCGTGAAATATATATATATATATATATATATATATATATATATATATATTTCAAATTTAATGTAACCATTGTGTATCACTAATAGAAAAAAGTAGAAAAAATAAAATTTCAAAACTTCATACAGAGCACAAAGTTTCTTTCCTTCCTTGTCTTTAGTGACCAAGATCATAATCCCAATGTCAATTGACAGTTGACATATTTTAAAATATGCACATACATCAACTGCTTCCTCTTCCCACAAATAATAACACACTTAAGAGTGTTTTCATCTTTATTTTTCCATTCAAAATATATCTACTTCATTCTTTTTAAAGATGCTGCACTGACAGAGTGCTGACTAATATAATTTAACAATTCTCACTGACATATGGGTGTTTGCAATCTTCTGCTATTGCCTGCAATACAAGGAGCAATGTCCTCAATGACAAAGCATTTCTAGAATCAGCAATTTATTTGTAAGGTGAACACACAGAAGCAGAATTTTTGAGGCTACAGCTACTTTTAACTGTCACAGCTTTGAAAACTTGTCTTTCAGGGTTGAACACATCAGTACAGCAATCAGCAATCAGGAGTTTCTGTTGGTGAATTTTCTATTCCTGCTGGTATGCATAAGACTTGTTGTTTATATAACAAATAAATTATTTTAGCTCAGAGTTTTGAAGATTGAGAAGGCCAAGACCACACATTAGTGCCTGGAACTGCCTCAAGCCAGAGTAACCGGAAGAGGGCAAAAAGTAAAGTGTGTTTGATCACATTAACATTGAAAGTAAGATGCTCATTACTTCTTCAAATAGAAAAGTAAGTTTAAAAGATCCTTAAACCTTAGGGGAAAACACATTTCCAAATATAAAAATAATTTTTATTTAATTCTAAGAAAATTGAACTGAAGAATATTTTTCATGAGTTATCCTACATACGCTTCTTACCGTAATGTTTAACACATTGCTGTTTGTCCCCATGAAGAAATTCTGAGAGGTCTTCAGGTAGACCTAAGCCCCAAGAACTCACAGTTCACACGCCCTAATGGGCCTGCAGAAGCTCTCGCACTACTACGCATGGCAGACAGCCACTTGTTGTGTGTTGCAAGTTGTGTGTCAATGTGCTTATTCAAAACATTTTGGTTCTCTGTCCTCAAATTCTGCAAGATAGCCTCAGGGAGACCCTTTCACCCAACTCTTTACAATACACTCTCTATACAACTGCTCTCAATTTTCCTCAGAGACTGCTGTCTCTTTCATATTAACTAAGACAGAAATTTTTACTTCTTTTATACTTCTGGTTTAATTCATCAGACTAAACTTAGAAATTGAAATTCTTCAACAATTTTAATATATGTTATAAATATATATACATGCAAAGAAACATCTGATTTGATGTTTTATATAAAAAAAAAGGTTGGTGGGTACAGGCTGGAGGAATAGCACAGCAGTTACAGCACTTGCCTAGCAAGCGCAGGGCCCTGAGTTCAATTCCCCAGCGCCACATAAGACAGAAGTGGTGGTGCACACTTGAAATTTTACCACTCTGAGGCAGGGGGACGTGCTCAAGGCCAACCCGAGCTTCATAGTGCGTTCAAGACCAGCCTAGACTACAAAGTGATGCCTGTCTCAAAAAATTAAATAAATAAAAATTTTTTAAAAGATGGTGGGTAACTATGACTCAGCAGCATTGAGAATTTTTTGCTCCGATTACCCATGTCCTTCATTCAATGTCTTAGTTTCCCTTTCACTTAGCAAGTGTATATGTAGACATTTTTACTGTTCAATGGTAAAAACTGTAGCAAAATATTTAATGTCATATTAGATTTTACTATGATTATGATTATTTTGAACCAATAAAGCAAGTATCAACCTGAACATTTTCTGATAAGCAGAAGTAAGAATTTTGCCCAAATCTCAGTGCACATTTTGTCCCTGCCAACTCTTGCAAGGTCATCTTCTGGATTCCCCCGTGTCGGCACAGAAAGTCACCTTTGATAAAAATTCTTTGATGGCTGGCCTTCTAGTTTCCTTTATGCTGATGGGCATTTGATCACAAAACTCACCCCTGGAGAATAATATTGCTATCTGAAGTGGTTTCCAATGTATATTCTGAATTTACAAAAATACAATGGTCACTAGGTTGAAAGCTTGAATAAATATCATAGCTATTTTTATAAGTTGTTTTCATAACCTGATGAAAAGAGTATCAAATTTGTGTATAAAAATTTGAATGACATATTTTACATATAGATGAAATATGGGTTTCAGATCAAGGTTTTTCTGTGTGTGAATATTTTAAAGTAAGTTTTAAGTTGAATTATATAGATTGTTGCCTTATTCACAGCTATAAAATCAAAATAAATTAATAAAATAACAAAACTGCTCTTAACTATAATTGTTATATAAAGAACTGATGTGGATCAAATATAGGGCATAATTTAAAATATGACTCAATTCATAAATATTAACAATTTCAAGTCCATTAGGTTAAAATTACACATTTCAAAGTAATAGCTGCTTCACATGTATGAAACAGAGAAACAAAGGCGAAAGACAAAATGGAAATACAGAGAGCATGTGATCAGGAGACAGAGCATGTGGTCAGGCAATGCACACAGTGTGATATGCTAATGACCGGTAGATTTATTTGACATCTCAGTGGTAAGTACATGCAAGTTTCCTAATACTATAAAGCAGAAATTTAGCTAAATCACATTGTGTCTGCCAGAGACATATATGTTGTATGATACTGCCCAGGAGTAGGTGCTGAGTAAGGGGTTTCAATGTCCTGTTTAAGTCTTACTTACATTTTTCTGGAAGTTACTGTGGAATATGGACCTAGATATTGCAGGTATATGTCATATAACAACATGTAAACATTACATTGAGAAACCCTAAAAAGCTAACTGGGAGCTTCTGAACACACATGCATGTTTAGTAAAATACACTTTTTCACTATTCACTGTTAAATCTATTTTTAATGTGTTTTCAACCTTTTTTGATGAAAAACAATATTTTGAAATTTAGTACATATTTTTTTCTTCATGCAGGAAACTCTCCAGGCTGAAGAATTTAATACCTATCCAGGTAAATATAACACACTATTTTAGAAATCTGATAAACTCCATCAGCTATACTTAATGTCCTTAGCAAATATTGTATTACATGAGCCTGCTGTTTGTGTAAAGAAAACTACTTGTGACATAGTATTTTAGATAATGTTTAAGTATTCTTGATCTTTTGTTCAGTTAACTTCCCTACTTTGTATCTGAGTACATATAATACATATATTATATATTCCAAATACTATTTTTAAAAAGAAAATCAATAGGAAATAGTTAATTCCAATAATTTCTGAGAACAGGCAGAGGTAAAATAATGGCAGAGAAACAAATACGATAATATCTAATTCTTAAAGTTACAGTGAAATTCATGAGCCACAAGTGTTCCTTTTGTTACTTTGCTTTGATACAATATACATTAACACAATTTTATGTAGCCTAATATTTTAAGAATAAAGTTTACCTCAAAAAATATGTTTTCTCTAAGAAAATTTATAAATATGCAATTCGGTGCAATATCAATAAAATAAATCTTCTAATTACAATAAAAATTGGTAATCAGAACAAAATAATAAAAATCTAGTGGTGAGATTTGCTCAAACTTGGTTAAATATGTTGTGTGTTTACATAAATTGATTAGTAGTGTATCTACATGACAACAGTCACTAAGAACTTATTTATAATATTCTGTAAGACATCCTATGATTAACACACTAAATGACACTCTTGAATGCTTCAAGTGGAAAAAACTTAGCATAATTGTGCACTAGTCAGGATAACGTGTCATTGAAACATGTTGTTTGTAATTCTGCTAATTAGTACCAACATCCACTTGGTGGAATCTTTGTTCCAGAATAGCAGAAAAGATGGATCTAGAAAAAGAATCCAATAATTTGAGGTCGTTATTTTTTACTCACCATCGAACACCTGACACTCTCCGTCCTCCAAACTATTAGTGACGAGTGGCACCCTAGCATCCTTCTCTGACAGAGACACTCTGTTGTACATCCGTGACAACTTAGCTTTATTCTAAGTTCTTAGACTGATTCAAATTCTAAGAACCCCTTTTGATTTACTCATTACAAATCATTCTAAATTTATGCAACTTCTGCACAATGTGTATGTTGCACCTTCCAAAAATTGCAGAAAAATTAAGTTGCAGCCACACTTTATAGGCTATTTTTTAACATTCAACAGAAATTTGGCTTTGTAGCTGATGCAGTTGTGGGAGCTGTTTGCTACTTTCTTGTATTTTCTCGGCCTCCTTCCTGCATCACTACACTGTTGCAATGGTGGCCAATGTGACTCTGAAGTTGCTGTCACACTCAACTACCAATTTTAAAGATAGTACTTATGTTTTTCTCTCTTAATTCCATGGAGTCATTAACATGACTTTGTGCATTTCTGTAAGTCATAGGAACTGTTTTACAAGATATGGAGTCAGCGTCTCCAGCTCAGCTGACCTGACGCAGTGCACAACCTTAACCCTGCAACTCCTTTGCCTCAGAAATGGCAAGGAGGAATGACCCCCCGAGAATAGAAAGGGGTCTAGAACACATACTTATCTATAAAAAGACTTTGTGTTTCTAAAATTCACTAGTTTAATAAATGACTGGCTGAGTGGGGCTCTTTGACACAGGTCTGAAATTCTAGCAGTCTGGGAGACTGGGACAGGAGGAGTGCAAGTTTAAAACCAGCCCAAGGAACTCAGTGACTTAGAGATAAAAAGTTAGCGATGGGCTGGGGATATAGCTCAGAGTGAAGCGTGAAGCCTCTGGGCTAGATCCCTAGGACCCAACATGCACTCACACAAACACACAGGCGCACATGCACACACACACTCCTGTTTCTTGATCACTTTTACTACTGCCAAAGTGCATGGACCTCTGTGAACAAAGCACCACAGTTTGTCCAAGAGGACCTACAGGTCAGCCCTGCACTCTGTTGAACAAGAGGGGTACTGAAAGAAAACTAAGGCTGTGAAATCTATCCTGGGCCTGGTGTTGTTATTTCTAGTTTTTGTAGCAAAGTTTATGAAAATGAACAACTTTTACTCCTTAACATAGCAGTGTTTCTGGCTAGTCCTCTTCCCTAGTTTTTAAACTTTTTTCTCTCCCTTTTTCGTTAGTATGTATTTGTGATACACAAGCTCTATACTAAACTTCAGAATTTCATGCAATGCAAACCTCCCCAGCATCATGCTACCTTCCTCTTCTCCTTTCTCGACCTCCCATTCCCTTTCTTAGGCCCCTGACTCCCAATATGTCACTCGTTTGACTCTGTTGTACTTACACTCTTGTGTCCTCATGAGAGAGACCAGGTGATATTTAATTTCATAAGTCTGATTCACTTCACTAAGCATAATGGTCTGAAGTTTTACTCATGCAGTTGACTTAAATATATCTGTCTTTGTGTCAAAGTAGCACTTCATTGTGTATATATGCCACACTTTTTTATGCGTTGATAGACTTTTTGGCATCTTCTGTAATTTAGCTGTCATGAGTCGTGCTTCTATAAACAAGGGTATGCATGGATCTCTGCTCTATGGTGCTTTTAGCTCTTGGGAAGATACCCAGAAGAGGTATAGCTGGGTCAAATGGAATATCTATTTTTTGTTTTATGAGGAATCTCTGCTGCTATTCATTATGGTTGTACCAGTTTACAGTCCCACCAGCAATGTAAAAGGATTGCTTCCTTCCCACAACGTCACCAGCATCTACTGCTTTTTGAATTGTCACCAGTATAAGGTGGTATCACAGGTTTTTTTATTTTTTATTTTTATTTATTTATTTATTTATTTTGATACAGGGACTTACTCTGTTGTCTGGGCTGATTTTGCACTCACTACATAGCCCATGGCAATCTTCCTGTATCAGCCTCCCTAGGTCTGGGATTACAGATGTGCCCAGCTTTATGTGGTATTGGGGGAATCAAACTCAGAGCCTTGCTCTTGCTAGGCAAGAACTTTAACCACTGTGCCATTCTTCTCGCCCTTCAGTTTTGCTTTAATTTGCATTTCTCTAACGCCTAACAACATTGAACTTTTTAATATATCTATTGGCCATGTGTGCTTCTGAGAATTGTCCATTTCAATTGCCCATTTTCAATTGGGTCTTTCACTTTATATGATCTAATATTTGTACAGTTCATTGTATATTCTAGACATTAGCCTTCCAACCAAATAGTAAGCGGTGAAAATTTGTTCCTATGTTTCAGTTTTCTCTTCACTTTGTTGATTGTTTCCTTTCCTGTGCAGAAGCTTTTAAATTTTATAACATCCCAATTTTTAATTCTTGGGGTTATATCTTTTGCTTCAGGTGTTCTATTGAGAACATGTTGCCTACACCTATATCTTCTAGAGTTTTACCCACTTTACCCTCCAGGAGAAACAATGCTTCCTTTCTAGTATCTTTGTCTTTGATCTACTTTGATTTGGTGACAGGTGTGTATCTAAATTCATTCTTCTGCACATGAATAACCACTTCTCCCAGCACTGTTTATTGAAGAAGCTATTCTTTGTCCAGAGCATGTTTTTGGTCCTTTGTCAAAGATCAGATAGCTGTGGGTACTTGAGATCATCTCTGCACTCTTAGTTCTGTTCTGTTGGTCAAACTATCTTCTTTTTGTGCCAATACCACATTTTAAAAATCACTGTTGCTTTGTAATGTAACTCGATGTCCAGTATTGTGATGTGACTTGTTTTTGTCTTGTTGCTCAGGATTGTTTTGACTATTCCTAGTCCCTTTTGATTCCATGAAAATTTTAAAATTGTTTTTTTCAAGTTTGTGAATTTTTTCAGAAGTTTGGTAAGAATTGCATTGAGTGTGTATAACAGTTTTGATAGTATGACCCTTTTCAAAATGTTAGTACTGCCTATCAAAGAAAAAGGGGTGCTTTCCCATTTTCTAAAGTCACTTTGATTTCTTTTTTTAAAGCATAACGTTGTTCAAGTTGTACAAGTAGTTCACCTCTTTTGTTAGGTTTATTCCTAGATATTAATATTTTGAGGGGCTATTGAGAATGAGATGTGTTTTCCTCATCTTTTCCTCAGTAATTTCTTTGTTAGTGTATAGAAATTTAGTGATTTCGTGTTAAATTTTTATCTTGAAACATGACTGAAACTGTTAACTAATTTGAAGAGTCCTTTGGTGGAGTTCTTGAGATCTTCTATGTAAAATATCATGTCATTACAGGAAAAAAAAAGAATGGTTTATCTTCCTCCTTTCCCATATATATTCACCTTTCTGCTCTCTTGCCTGATAGCTCTGGCTAGAGTTGCAATACTCTTTTGAACGGCAGTAGTGAGAGTGGACACCCTTGTCTTTTCCTTAAGTTAAAGGGAAACGTATTTGATTGTTCCGCCTTTAGTATAATATTGGAAGTAGGTTTGGCACAAATGGCTTTTATCAGCTCAATGTGAGGCCCCTCTATTCCTGTCCTTATAGGGCTTATCATGAAGGCATGCTGGATTTCATCAAAGACTTTTTCTGCATCTCTTACAAGATTATGTGGGTTTCGCCCTTGCTTTTGCTTATGTGGTATATTACATTAATTGATTCACGTATGTTGAACCATCCTTGCATCCCTGGGATGAAGCTAACTTGGTCATGATATATGATCTTTTAAATGATTTCTTTCTTTCTGTTTGAAAGTATCTTACTGAAGATTTTTCCATTCATATCCAATACAGATGTTGGCCCAGAGTTTCTATGTAAGTTTTTGTCTGGTTTTGCTATTAAGGAGAATGTAGCTTCTACAAAATATTTCCTTCTCTTTTAATATCATGGTATTGTTTGATAAATATTGGCAATATCTATTCTCTGAAGTACTGATGAAATTCGGCAGTGAACCTATATGGTCCTGGGCTTTTCTTTGTAAGTAAAGACTACTATCATCTCTATTTCAATACTTGCTGTTTTTCTATATTTTTCTATTAATGTTTTTTATGTCTTTTTGGTTTGATTCTGGTAACTTGTGTGTATTTAGGAAGTTATGCATTTCTTCCAAATTTTCCAATCTTCCACTCTGTGCCTTTGATTGGAGAGTTTTATCACTGAGTGTTTATTACAGTGATATATTTGCTATGTCCTGCCATCATTATGATGTTGAGCATTGATTGTGTTTTTCTACATAATTACTAGTTCATGCTCCCCTTTTTGCTGTGTTCATTTCTAGGTTCTTTGCATTGTAAGTCTCCCTATCTGTGTCTAAGATCACTGCACATATTTTCTGCAGTGCTAGTCTAGTGGTCCTAAATTTCTTTAGTCTTTCTTTATCACGAAAAATTTTAACTTTTCTCTCTATTTTAAAGGATAATTTTACTGAGTATAAGAGTCTGGGTTGGTTACTTTGTTCCAGCATTTCGATAATTTTATGCCATGACCTCCTGGGCCTTAAGATTTGTTTTGAGAAATCCACAATTATTCTGACGAATTTGTCTTTGTAGGCTACTTTCTGTTTTTCTTTTGCAGCTTTTAGCATTCTCTCTTTGTGCTGAGTGGCTAGGATTTTGATTATGGTATTTGGTGGAGAGGCTTTTATCTGGCCAATATTCTTTGGTGTCCTACATGCTTTCAGTAGATCAATGTTAATTTCTTTTCCTAGATTTTGGAAAATTTCCACTATAATTTTGTTGAGCATATTTCTTATACCTTTTGTGCTATTTTTCATTTTCTCTGTACTCCCATAATTCAGAGGTTGTTCCTCTTTGAGTCGTCCACTAGCTTGTTATATCCAGTCACTTCCTTATCTTGTTGTCTTTTTGGTCATCACTGAACATATTGTTTAATTTTCTGACTTTATCTTCCAGACCTGAAATACTGTCCTCAAAATGTTTGGCTTAGCTACTTTTTCATTGCTGTGCCAGAATATCCAATAACCAGAACTTAAGGGATTTAAAATTCATTTTAGCTCAGTTTCTGAAGTCTCAGACAGTCCATTCATGAGCAATCATCAATGGTGTAAGCACATAATACAGGTCTAGTTGGAGTAAAGCTTTTCCTGGCATGGCAGACAGAAAGACAAGTGAGGGAGGAGGAAGCTGATGTCTGGAGACTAGTGCTACAGCTTTTCCGAGAAAAGCTACAACAATGTTTTTGCTTCCTTCCTTTGCATAGTTCAAGCTGCCAATGGGGCCGCCCACACCAAGGACTGGTGTTCTTCTCTCACTTTCTGGCCCCGAAGTCAATAACCCACACCTGAAAATTCTGCCCTGGGCACCTTCCCATCTCAACAAGTTGACACAATCTGTTCATGCCACGCCCTAAGCATGTGCCCTTTCCAGCCAGGTCCCACCTCCCAACAACACCTGATTCCACAGGTATCCTACTACATTCAAATGCATGAGACTACTGAGGGACACTCCAGATTTAAATTATAGCTGCTGTGCTTGAAACAAATGCTAATGTTTTCAAATGAATTTTTCACATCTTGGAATTCGGTTTGCAATTCCTTCAGTCTTTCTACTTCTCTACTGAAATATTCCTTCATTTCTTGCATTGCCTTGTTTATCCTTTTATTTGTTTCTTCTATATAATTATTAAGCTTTATGCTTGTTTGGTTAAATTCTCTTTGAACTCACTGAGTATGTCTTGCATTTGTTTAAGCATGTCTTGCTTGAACTGATTGGCCTCTAGGTCCACTTGTTTTCTCACTTTCTTTCCTGCCGGTTCTGCAACTTTCGGGCCCATGATAGCAGCTTCTTGGGATTCAGGCACTTCTGTAGGTGACCTACTGCCTCCTCATTTTTCCATTATTTTTTTGCTGTGGCTTGTAGATCAGGTAGTGTTGATGAATTCTGATTCTACTATGGAGATCCCTTCTGTTAGATTATGTCTTTTCTTGGAGTTCATTTAGATTTTAACATTTATGCCTATTTTTAATCTTACCAGTTATTGATTTTAGAGGTCTTTGTAATAACCAATGTTTTGCTGATTACCTGATTTTCTCTATTTTAAACTGAGGAAAAAATACACTACAATACTGAATGTAGTCTATGGACAAGCTAATTATTGGCATATACTGGAAATAAAGATTAGCATCTATGCCACCATCAATAACATGAATGAAAGTCTACAATAATATTATAACTTAAGACTAAAAAATTATTGGCAGAACCCCAAAATCAGTTTAATACTACAACTATTCAATCTGTAACATTAAAGGGCCCAATCTATACTATTACTATATCTATCTAAATAAACTTACAGACTTATTGAAAGGTTCCACTATTGTAGAAACTCTATCATTGTCAATAATTGTGTAGACCACTATATTTCTTGTCTAGGATAAATTAATCCACCAGATGTTATCAACCCCTAATAGGCTCTAAATTCTATACCTTCTTTTAACAGTGAATCCACTGATACCAGTAATTAATGCTAAAACTTAATACATTTTGGCTATTGACATATCATAGTAAGTTATTGGTTTATACAACCATCTCATTCTTAACATTAGAAATGTGATCTATATTCCTACTGGTGATGTCTATAAAAACTATCTGGTAACTTACTAGAAAAGCTTATAAAGGCAATATTATACTATTGTTAATGAAATAGAAAAAGGGCTATGTCTAATTAAATAGTACAAACTTATTGACTCCCAACAGGTCTCGCCATAGGGTTGTGACATATCAATACTCATACTAAAGGAAGAGCAGACTGACACAGAGGAGTAGCTGGGAAGTGTGGTAGAAAACAGAAGAATTCGTTTGGGTAAAGAAAAGCAAGGCAGAACTCCTACCCCAGATCAGAAGAAAACAGATACACATAAACGATGGAGATAAGCATGAGAAGAAACGACATGAGTCCTGAGTGAGAGAGGAAGCGCCTGTGCTCACAATCTCTAGAAAGGCTTTCTGAGAGGTACCAAGAACCACTCAACAGAGAAAGAAATGCAAAATCTGGAAGGTAACAAAAACAGAAGGAAAGAAAGAGAAAACACACACACACACACACACACACACACACACACACACACACACAAACACATCAATACTAAAAAAAATACAAGTTCAAAAATATCTACAAAGAACCATTGCACTGAGACTAAAGTTCAAAAATATTGTTCCTGTTTTATGAATTGGAAGTTTCTCTATTCAAGACTTTTGATCTTGCTGACTGAGGAGGAGAAAAGGACCAGTTCTCTGTCATCCCGTGTTTCAATCCACAAAGTTGTACCGCTCCGAAGTGTCTCTTGCAGCTCCTATGTGGTTCCTGTGAGCAAAGATCCCACTGAGTTCCACCCTGGCAGCAGGCAGTGATGGCCCTATGTAAAAAGGCACTTGTACTTCCATCCCTCTGGACAAACCACTTCCAGGTAATCTGGCTCTTCTCCTGTCTGCGTTCCAGGGAAGGAGGTGGAGGGTGAGACTCCTGCTTTCCTAGACCTGTTCTCATTGGACCCAAATCTTTCAGGAAGACATTGAGTCTTTGCTCCCTTTTCTGTTTCTGACACTCTTTTCTTCCTGTTGCTGGCAAGGAGAGTCCCCAAATTCCTTGGAAAGTAACTTGTTGATGGACTATTTCCTGGGACAGCTCAAATTGTACTTCTAACTTGTCTCTCTGTCTTGCCTAGAAGACTTTCTGACACCCACAAGGTGCTTAGAGCCCATGCTGTTAAGCTCTGAGGGCAGGTAGTGTCAGGGCCCTCTCTGTTTCTACAACTAATTGACTAGGGTTTGACGTGCTGTGGCCCGGAGCCCTTTTTTCTGTCACACAGAACTATACAATTGTCTGACACTGTCTAGGCTGCCATCTTGATCGTATTTTTTTCCTGTGACACTTGCTGCTTGCAATCTAAGGGCTGAAAGGCTGAGTATACCTGCCGAGTGCAACCCCAAATCCTGCCTATTTGTCATGGCCCGAGGCCCTTCCCTTGTCTGGGAAGCTGTGCTTCGTTATTGTTTTTCTGCCAGTTCTGTGGTCACCATGCAGATTCAATTGTTCCTATCTAATTTTTATAGTCCCTCAAAAAGTCATTTACACTCATCTGTGTTATAAATGCTGTAATTGAAAAGGTTCTCAGACAACTTCTAAGCCATGACCTTTACCTACAAAATAAAAAGATCATGACCCAGGGAGATGAAAATATTTGCCTAAGCCACACAACACCACAAAGTCTGGGCTACAGTACATTTATTCTTTGGACGCTTGCTCATTTTTAATAGTTAACTTTCACGATGCCAACAAGATTACAAAGACCTCTTGATTTTGTCATCTGCACTGTGTGTCCACCATAGCCCATTGCCAGAGCATCCACTTGTTACGCTTACTCATGATGTGAATCTCTGTAGCGATTACGTGGACTTGTCCCTACAGTGTGCATGATTTTGTCAAGGTAAATCTCACTCCCTCTCATTATTTTCAGCTAAGCTGCTTGGAAGTGGCAACGTAATTTTTGAGACATCTAAAACAGTCTTTTTATAGCCATATTCATTTCATAATTTGGAAAATTATTTTGAAGTTTAGAACTCCCCTTTTAGTAGTACTGATGCCTAGGTTAAGGAAGATTAGATTTTAGCATTAAATCCTTGGAGGCCAAGCTATGGATTGCCCGTTGCAGACGGCAGTAGTTATCTTTAGTATACCCACAAGACCTTAATGGAAATGTAATGATTTGAAGAATATTAAAGTACTTCTGTTGTTTTAAACATAAAGCCATCTAGGCCTCTTTCTTATCATATTTTTCCCCAAATCTCTTCCTTTCTGTAAGAATTACATTGACTTAGGTTGAAAATAAACATGCAGGGTATATTTATCCAAGATGTTACTCAATATTTTATAAGTGTATGGCCTTTCCTATCTCTTGGATATAAACTGAATCAAAATACACTTTTAAAGACAGCAAATGTATAAAAGGAAATACTGTTCAATTTGCGGGGAGAATTTCTCTATAGAGTAAGGTGTTAACTGTCAGTGTTATATCAGTAGCTTAGCTCAGTAAATTTTTTTATACCCATCAATCTCTGCTGCTCTGCTAAGCACCGGGGGGGGGGGGGGGTGGCTGGAGCCCTAAGTCTCTGCTCCATGCGGGCTCAGGGAGGGAAAGGACTTACATGTGGCTTCCCTCAGCTTTCCTTTCCTACAAAGGTTAACTTTGAAATGACCTAGACATTACAGAGGGGTGATCATGTGTTTTACTTCTCCACAGTTATTTCAATTGAGTCAACATTTGACTATACTTTACCTGATGACAGTGAGATTGGAAGAGAAGGAGTTTTGATTTTATTGAACAGCTGGCTGTTTTAGTTTGCCATTAGCAATATCTAATCGAATAGTGCACCGAGAAGAAGGACGGGAGTCTAAGAAATTAAAATCCCCACCGTGCTGTTACACAACAACAGATGAATCTGAATTTTGATGCTGGTGTTATTTCATTTAGAGAGCAACTATGAAGCAAGCAACCTTGAACTGTCTGGTACCATGAGGTTTTCTTTTTCAACAAAGTTGGTTGAAACCTGCCAGCTTATTTTGCACAAAATTCTCATTTTATCTGTTGCTTGTACTAAGAGCACCTTCAAATAGAGAGGGAAATCATGCTTACCCAGTGTCAGTCACGCGGAAATGTCGCCTGTATGCAAATCACATCTAAATCACTAGACCAGCTCTGGCCCTGCACTCAATTTCCCTCAGGCTCCTTACTAGATCCTACAAAACCTTCTCTTTTGTCTCCATCCCACCTGCCTCTGCCAACCAGGTATTTTTCCTTTCAGTTCCTAATACTGACAACAGCATTGCCATTTTCTAGGTCATCCTCTGTTAAAAGTTTTCAGTTTTTTTAACTTTTCCTCTTCAACAACATTTCTTTTCAACCATGACCTCTCCCCACCCACAAGATTTTCTCTTGTGTTGTTCATCCATTCTGTCTTTATTCCTTTTGAATGCTTATATATGATGCTGTATTATATTATAAGCTATGTATTTAATAGTATGGTCTTGATACCTTTGCCAAAATATCAGAATTTTTTAAACAAACATATGTGGCATTTATTCTTTTTCCCAGTGTTGACTCTCAAGCATGATATGGATATAAAGGACAGCTTATAATGCCACCACACACACTATGTCAGACCTTTCTATCTTCCCTTTGTAAACCTTTGGAAGAGCAAATCTCCGAAAAGTTTGCCCAAACCTGTGGGCTGAATCCAGAATGAAATTTGATAGTCATTTTATTAAGCAGAGTGCCCTGGACTTTCCTGGGAAGAGCATAAGCTGCATTTTGGCTTCCTTGATAAGAACCAACAGTGTGATCTGCCACCTCTAATTAGTCAAGCGGGACTGAGTGCTTCCCCAAGGACAGCATGCTTTATTTGCAGAGACGTCCACAGTGGAGACCTGAAGGGAACTCTATAGAAACCAGCCCCTGTCTTACTGGGTGCAGTGTTGTCTTGTACAGAAGCCTGTATCTTGTGGTTTATCAACTGTTACGTGATGATGCTATGAGATGAAGCCTTTCTTTTTATCTTAAATTCTTTCCTAGTGAATTCTTTTTATCTTAAATTTTTTCCTATTGAAATTATTTTGGGCACCTTTATGTGGATCTCTCTCTGTTCATAGTTGACTTCCTCTTGCAAAGTCTACCTGCTGAAATTCTACCTCAACATCAAGACAAAGTTCCTGTCGCTCCCTTACATGAAAGTACTAAAGTTTCATAGATGAAAGTAAACTATTTCCTTTAGCTTTTAAGCAGTGGTTTTTTTTTAATGTCTTCTCTACACTGGGAAACTGATATGCAGCTTCTTTGTTATACTTCGTGGCACAGAAACTAGCTCCCCTATGATACTAAGAGTTTCCGGATAAAATGCTATATCTCATTTGACATGTACACTCACCACAAAGTCTATATCTACACCTTTACTTCTCAATTTCAAGGAGCCATAATGGAAGTACAATGACGGTTTGTGTTTAAAGGAAGCAACTCAGTCTGCTATAAGATACATCCACACCTACGTTTATATACTGTCATAATCAATATGGAAAACACTCTTGTCACCCCATCTTCTCAGCGGTTCTCTCGGTCCCTTTGCATTCTCTTCCTTCCTCAACTTCATTTCAACGCGGCAATATGTCATCTAAAAACATTTTCTAAAATGTTATGCCATAGAAGCTAAACGGTGTGTGTCTGTTTTAACTAACTCTTTAACTCAGCATGATACTTTTGATATTCATCCATATTTCATGTGTATCAACAGTATGTTTCTTTTTATTATTAATATTTGTAGGGGTTAGCCATAGGCAACAAGAGAGTTAAATCTCTTAGCACCAATATTCCATCATGAAAGCAGTCTTTCCCAAGCACCTACTGAGCAGCCATGAGACAGCACACACCCTGACCAAAACCAGCAAGGCATGAAAAGAAATCTTTCTTATGAGAAGGGACCTGGTATGGGATGGAGTACACGACCTCGCCCCTTTGCAATTCTGATGTACTCCTTTAGACACAATATAGAATGTTAACAAAGAAAAAGATGCCCTAGAAAATGAATTTCTGAGTTTTGCTAACTGATACTGCTTCCTATGTCTTCATTCCTTTGTGAAAACCTCAAGCCGATAGATAGCACAGTCTCTTGGAAAGCAGTGCATCTGTAAACTCCTGACATTTCTACAGTCCTTCATTTTGAGAACTTTTTAACTGCATGCATCACTTGCCCTTTACTTGTTGTCACACACAGAAAGTATTTTATTCATGATTATATACAATTTGTTTATATTTGCCATTGAGCATTTGAGCTCTTTCTGTGTTTAGGATAGTTAGTCGCTTTCCCGTGGCTGAGACGCAATGCACAACACCCACCACCTGAAGGAAGACAGGTCTGTTTGGCCTCATAGCTTTCCCAATATTCAGTTTATGGTTGGCTGGCTCCAAGTCAGACATGGCATGGCAGAAGGGCATGGTGGGAAAGACTGTCACCTCATGGTACCCAGGGGGAAGACAGGAAGGTCAGACCAAGGACAAGAGCGTACCTTTCCAGGTCACATTCCCTAGGGCCTCGGTTCTACCTTAGCCCCCCTCACTGTCAGCAACTGAACTCAAGCATAAACAAATCCACCGGCGAATATCGCAACCCACCATCCAACCATTGTTCTAATATGTGAGAGTTTTGGGGGGTATTTTAAATCTAAACAGTAACAGGTGTTCTATGAATGATGTTGCTATGAATATTTCATGTGCAAGCCCTGTAAATGAGCATTTTCTTTCTTATTTTTTTTTTGTTCAATATCTAGGAGTAGAAAGCCTGAATCTCTTGGTATTTATATGTTCAAATTTTAAAGAAAATTGCAAATTGCTTTCCAAGGTGGTAGATAGCATTTTAAATTCATGTCAGTGTATATGGATGTTTCAGGAACACAGTAGTTTCAAAAACCTTTGATTTGACAAGCTTTTTAGTTTATGTCTTCAAATCAATATGTAATATTATTTCAATCTGTGAGGTTAGTGTTTACTTACAACCTGTTTCTATATAATTGAGTTATAATATTTAATGTTTTCTAGATGTAAGCCCTCTTTTGAATATACATGATGTTAATTATTAAATAGTGGCTTATTTTATATTTTTCTAATGATATCTTCCAGAGGACGAAATATCTTAATTTAAATGAAGTACAAATTACCATTTTTTACAATTTTTTGTTTTGTATCTTTTCCCCATTTTATTGATATGTATTAGTGCAAAACCTAAGGTTTGCAATGAAGTTGAGGATTTTGTGCACACACACGTATCTTGTCAAGGTGACAAAGACTTTCCCATTCTCCTTTCGTCCCTTTGCAAACCCAGCCCTCCCTCCCTCCGCACCTTTCCCCTCTGTTTCACTTTGTTTTTCATTTTAAGTTCCGTAAAAATACACTTTGCCTTTCAAGAGCATGAACTTGTCTTGATTTTTTTCTTTTTTGTATTTATCTAGCATTTCTGCAGTGTTACATATTAAATTTAGGTTTATGATGAATCTGAAATTAACACTTATTTATTTATTTATTTATTTATTTATTTATTTATTTATTTATTTGAGGCAGGTTGCTCCTTTATTGCCCAGGTTGGTCCTGAACTCACTATATAGCCCAGGATGGTTTTGAAATCACTCCAGTTCCTCTGCTTCAGTTTCTCGAGTGCTGCTGGGAATGTAAATTCGTACAAACACTCTGGAAAGCAGCATGGAGATTTCTCAAAAGACTGAATATTATTTTGTGTATTTGTTAGCCACTTGAATTTATTCATCTGAGACTGAGATTCATTTCAGTTGCTCATTTTTAATTAGGTCTTTGATTGTGAGGGCTCTCTTTCTCTTCAGTTCTTTGTATATTCTTGTTATTAGCTTCCTTTAGATACAGGTGATAAAATTTTCTTCCCATTCTGTCAGTTCTCTCTTCACTCTGTTGATAGTTTTTCTTAGCCATGAAGAAACTTTTTTAATTTGATAAAATCTCACTTGTTGATTCTGGGGACTGTTTATTTTGCCATAGTTGTCCCATTCAGAAAGTCCTTGCCAACACCTACCTGTTCTAGAGTTCTGTCTATTACATCCTCCTGAAGGTTCAGTGTTTCCATCTTAATATCTAGGTCTTTAATCCAATTTGATTTTGGTACATGGTAGTATGTGTATGTCTAGATTTACTCTTCTGCATGTGGATAACCAATGCTCCCAGCACCATTTGTGGAAGAGGTCACCCTTTTGGTCCTTTAGTCAAAAATCTATAAAGCAGTATGGAGATTACTCAATGGGACAAAAATAAGTATTCCATTCAATTCAGCAACAGCTCTTCTGGATATCTTTCCAAAAGAGCTAAATACAAAGTGTAATCGAGATACACGTATGCCAATGTTTATTACAGCAAACCTAACAGTAGCCAAAACATAGAAGATGTTGAAATATTCATCAACAGACCAATGGATACAGAAATTGTAGTATATGTACACAACGGAGTACTACTTTTCTATAAAGACAGATAAATTGAGGCTTTTGTGGGTAAATAAATGAGACTTGAGACCACCATGTTTATCTAAGTGAGTCAAACTCAGAAGGTAAAATATTGCACGGTTTTTCCAATATGATAAACCCAGAATAAAGGCGTTTTATACAACCAAATGGATGTGGTAGTAAGAGTTGAAAGGATGAGAGAGAGAGTGGGAGGAACAAGAGGAAGATGAAGAGATTTTAATGTTAGCAAAATAGATATGTGCACAAAACACTCAAGTGCAATGTTACCTTTGTGGACTACATATGTATATCAGGATATAACCATGTATCATGTATGCCATTGACTTATATGTTTATTCTCTCTCTACAATGCCAAGCCATCCTGATTACTATAGCTCTAGAGCAAATCTTGAAATCAGGTCAAGTAAGTTCGCCATGTTTATATATAATTATTTTGATTATTCTAGGTCCTTTTCTGTGTAAGATTGAGTCAGCCTGAAATAGTGTGCTGTAAATCTGACAGGAATTGTGTTCCTAACCATAGTTCTCTTTCAGAATAATTGTCATTTTTATGTATAATTATTTCATCCCCGAATGTGCTATATATTTCTGTGTGTCTGTGTGTGCATGTGTGTGTCTGTGTGTGTGCACAGCACACGTTTGTATGCCTGTTGCTTTGCATTAAATGCAGTCCTTGAACCATTGTAAGCAGGCCATCTATCCCTGAACTAAATCCCTGCCCTGCTACTTCTTTATAAGGTGTTGATGTTCTAGCTTTGCTACAGAAATCTTAGCTATATTTTGATTGAATTATTCCTAAGTATTTTGTATTAATATAAATTGCTTTTTTATATTCTATTTCCCAAAACTGTTTTGTTATATAGGGGAAAATAGTTTTCCTATGTTAATGTTTAATTCTGCAGTTGGGCCACAAATCATTACTCCCAGTATTTGTTCCATAGGTTTCATAGCTTGGCTTACCCAAGAATCCTTTCTGCACATAGAATCAGTTTTGATCCCCAATGTAGCAATTTCATTCCTTTCTATTGACTTGCTGCAGTGCCAATTCTCAAACCCAGTGTTGAGACAAAGCAGAAGAAGTGGCATCTTCATTTTCCTTTCTGTCTTAGGGGGAATAGACTTATGGCGTTTGAAAGTTTTCTACAGGTCCTTTTTTTTTCTTTTACCATCCCAAGAACATTCTGATATTCCTCACTTTTTTTTTATAAGCCAGGGCCAATGTTTTCAAGATTTTCTCTGCTTTTATTGATTTGATCAAGTCTCTTTTCTCTTTTTTCAACCCTTTTAGATGTTGAATTTCATTGAAAGGTGATTTGGTGGGTGCCTAGGATGAACTCTTCTCCGTGCCATTCCAGTATAGATCCTGTGTGTATAGACGGATGTGATTGGCTAAGGATTACTTGTGAAAGATATCACTCTAAGTTTCCCTTTCTAAAATGTCTGCAAAGACATTAACATTAGCTCTTAGTATTAAGCGTATGTGAACCTCACAAAATGAGCTGGGAAATAACTCTTGTATGCTTTTAAAATTACATTTAACTGACCGTGGAGAGCACTTCCAGGTGTGTCTGGGTAGTGGCCTCAAGAGTGGGTGTCTGTTTCCTTACTTGTGTGGCACTAGCTCTCTGCTCTGTTTCCTGGCAGCAGTGAGTTGAGCAGGTTCCACCAGTCATGGTTTACCTCCTCTAAAATCTTGAGCCAAATGGGACCTGCCCTTTCCTAAGTTCTAGGTACAGAGTCCAGCAACAGGACATGGCTAATATATTATTACAACCACCCAATAATATCACTTTCCTGCTAAGTTCTTTTTAACTATGTTCTAAAATGTCTGTTGTATTTTGTTCTCAATATGATTGCAATTTTTTCTTGTGATTTCATGTCAGACCGAATTATTTAGAAATGTGCTGTTTAAATTCTAGATACTTCATTTTTATGTGTTCAATTTGTAATTTTTATTTTTCATTATATATTTACTGATTTCTGATTTGATTTTTCTTGTAAATGGAGAATAATTTTAAATTTAGAGAGACTTGTTTTATTTCCTAGCCCAGGACCATGTTGGCTAATATATTATGATTATTAGAAATGAATATGTGCTTTTAAATTGTTGATATAATTCAGTGCAGTTTTTAGCACTCCTCAGATCTTCCAAATTCTTACTGATTTTTTTTTTTTACCAGTTGTAATGTCAATGGGAGATATTGAAATCTTTGGCCCTGGGTATGAACTTGCCGACTTTTCTCCCTAATTCTGTTTCTATCAACATATGGTGAAACTCGCACATTTTACACCTTCCCGATATCTTTGTTGCTTTAGCCATATAAGTTCCTTTTTATTTCAAGGAAGGTGTTTGGTCTCAACTCTTATTGTACCAGTTACAATAGCCACAGCAGTCCAACAAGAGCCGCAGCGGTCTCTTTGCTTCGTGTAGCTATTTCTGTCCATTAATTTTCAACTCTTACAGCATCTCTTATAAAGATGCTGAATTTCCTTTTCTTGTATTTAAAAAGTGTATTGCATGAATTGACCTTTAATTAAATAATAAGTTTTTACTATTTAATATAAAGCTTGAAATATTCATGTTCCAATCTACTATTTCATTATTTATGCTGTTTGTCTCTCTTTTTTAAAAAAATATATTGAGCCAGATCCAGGATTTCAAACTTTTTATTTTCTATTTATTCATCTATTTTCTACAGGCGTTTCGTGTGCCGATGTGGTGCTAGGAAGCCCGGGACCTGCACGTGCCAGGCAAACACTCTTCACCTCTGAGTGACAGGTCCAGCTTCTGCCCCATATTTTATTTCCCTGTTGTAAACTCAATTTTGTCTCGTGTTACACCAATGTATTTTAGCATTATAGTTTAGTTAGTATATTTGTTTCAAGCTATATTCACCATACTTTTTAGTGACTATGAACCAGTAAAACACACCTAAACTTTAAGTCTACAGGTACAAAAATCAGAAATTTTAAGCCAGTAAGGTAATATTCGACATTTCAGAGCAAGAAACTCCCTGTAGCACTTTTTGTAAGTCTAGATATGAAAGAAATACTATTTTCTATATTTTGTTTCATCTAAAACTATAGTTATTTCTTATTCATTACTGAAAGATAAACTAGTTCATTTTTCTTTTGAAAGAAGATTCTTGCAATGCTTTAATCATGTTGATTTTACTCTTTTAGCCTCCACGATTTTTGATGAGGAATTCATACCTATTGAAAAAATTAATTGCTCTTTTATAGAAGAGATGCAGATTTTTTCACCAGCTTTTATCCATATATATATATATATATATATATATATATATATATATATATATATATGTGTGTGTGTGTGTGTGTGTGTGTGTGTGTGTGTGTGTGTGTGTGTGTGTGCGTGTGTGTGTACACACACACAATGGTTACATTGAGCTTGAAGATTTTGTGAACATGTATAACATGACAACATTGCAATCCATTCCCCCCTTATTGTCCCTCCTGTTCCCTCCCTCATCCCTCCACGTCCAACTAACACACCCATTTGGTTCTATAAAATGCCTGTGTTCTGAGTTTTTCATATTAGAGAAACCATATGATAATCTACCTCCTGAGTTTGACTCACTTCACTAACCATGATGATCTCAAGCAAGTTGTATCCATTTACCTACAAAATCCTCAAATTTATCTGTCTTTAGAGAAGAGTAGTACTTCATTATATACATATACCATACCTTTGGTATCCGTTGCTCTGTTGACGGGTATTTCAATGTCTTCCACAGTTTCGCTATTGTTACTTATGCTGCTATGAACATGGGTATGCATGTATCTCTGTTATAGGATGCTTTTAACTCTTTTGATAAGATTCCCAGAAGAGGTATCACTGGATCAAATGAAATATTTATTTTTCAGCCTTTTGAGGAGGCTCCATACTGCCCCCCATAGCGGTTTTACTAACAGTCCTATAGCGATGTAAAAGGGTTCCTTTTCTCTGGGGTCTTTGGTGCTGTTGGTCTTCCTATATCTGTCCGGGATTCCCTTCAGTAGTTTTTGCAATGCTAGTCTAGTAATCATGAATTTCTTTGTTTTTTTTTTTTTTTCTCATAAAAAGTTTTGCCTTCTCCCTCTGTTTTGCAGGATAGTTCTGCTGGACACAATACTCTGGGTTGGTATTTATGCTCTTTGCACTTGGGTGATGTTGCTGCATGATCTCCTGGCCTTTAGTCTGCTGAGAAGTGACCAGTCTTTGTATGTGACTTTCTGTTTCTCTCTTCCAGCTTTTGATATTCTCTCCTTGTATTGAATCTCTAGAATTTTAATTATGACATGTCATGGGAGGTTCTCCTCTTGTCAAAGTTATATGGAATTCTGCATGACTGCAAGAGATCAAGGTTTATTTCTTTTCTTAGATTTGGGAAACGTTTTCCAAAAATTTATTAAATATATCCTTTACACCTTTTGGTCTGTCCTCCATATTTTCCTACAGTCCCATAGGTTATTTCTCTTTGAGTCACCCATCAGCGGTTGCACAGACCCTTTCTTGGTGTTGTTGTTGTTGTTTTTCAGTTCTCACTGTCTTTATGATCCAGGTTATCCACCTTGTCTTCAAGATCTGATAATGTAACCTTGAAGTGTTCAAGCTGATTACACATTTTTTTTTCATCTGAGGTTTTCATATTTCAGAGTTTTGCTTATATTTTTTTCTATATCTCTATTAAATTCTTCTTTTGTATCTTGCATTGCCTTCTTTAGTTCTTCTTTATACTTATGTTTTTCACTTATCATGACTTTTGTTTCTTTGATTATTTCTCATTTAAGCTCCTTGTGCATCTCTTGTATGTCTTCTCTGAGCTTTTGGGCCATTAGATCTACTTTTCTTTCAATTTCCTTTCCTGTAGGTTCTGCTGCTTCAGAAGCTATGGCCTATGTTTCTGGGGTGTCTGGCTTTTTATAGGTGATTTGTTGCCTCATATCCCCGTGGTTCTGTTGCTGTTGATTACAGCTCAAATAGTGCCAACGGACTGTCTCTACTCCTTGTGCTATCTGTGTGGAAGGTTTCTTTGCCCAAGGCCTTGTATCCTGTTGTCCTAGGTTTCCTTCCTGGAGCCTGTGAAGCAGTGGCTTGTGGGGCTGGCCTGAGTGACTGTCCTCCCTGGGGCTGGCTCTAGTGGAGCCTGCGTGGAGTCCATGAAGCAGAAGCGGGTAGAGCTGCCCGTAGTTCTCTTCCTGGGTCCACAAAGCAGTGTCTAGCAGGGCTGGCCTGAGCAGCTGCCTGCCTGAATTCCCCAGGGCTGTCCTTAGTGGTTTGCCACGCAGAGTCCACAGAATGGTGGCTGGTAGGACTGGTCCGAGCAACTACCTACCCAAGTCTGCAAAGCAGCTGCTGGTAGAGGTGACCTGAATGGCTGCCTGCTCAAATCCACAACACAGCAGCTGATGGGGATTGCCTAAGGGCGGCCTGCTGAAACCTGAGGACCAGCAGCTGACAGGGCAGGCCCATACATCTGCCTTAGGGGCCATTTGCTGAAATCTACAGAGCTGGGGCTCCCTTAACCAGCTTTTAAAATTGTTCTTGAATCTTTAAATTATTACAAACATGATAATGAAGCAACTAGAAGAGAGGGTTTTCATAAAGCTGATCCTGCACAGATTTGCTGAGTTTCTTTAAACTATAAGAAAAAATTTTCCTCCAGTTTGGAAAATTTATGCCCATGATTTATTTACATATCTTTTTGTCTCCACCTCTATCCATTTCTCTGGAATTCTAATTGCATGTGTTTCATGTAGTTCCGTAAGTCCTTCAGGTCCTGTCCACTTTTTCCAATTTTTTTCTCTTTATTCCTCAAATAGGATCAACTATTTAATGAATTTGCATGTAGATATTGTCTTCTCCTTTGCCACTTATACTCTGCTGTTAACCTCATTAAGCTTTTATTTCAGGAACTGTATGTCTTAGTTTTTAGATTTAAATTATTTTTATAGCACGGGGTATTATTAAAGCCAGGACCTTCATATTATTAATAAATCCCTAGCTTTAATTTTTTAATTGAGACAAAATTTTGCTGTTGTTACATCATCCAAGCTGGGATGAAACTTAAGACTTTCCTGCCTCGGTCTTCCAATGTTTCAGTTTTAAATGTTTTATTTGATTCTTTTTTATCAGTTTCCTGAGCACTTCTAATCTTCTAGACCTTGCAATTTTATCTTTATTTACCTTATAAACAAAGCTTAATAATAAATTTAACATCTATGTTTTAAAAGTCCAAAATCACATTTATTTTGTGGCTCACATCTGGAAAGAAAATAAAAGGAGAAGGAAAATGAATCAACAAGACTGCAAATCAATCAATCAATATCAAAGTGTCAAAATTATGACAGAAGAGGGAACTTTGGTAGTCTACTATCGCAGATATACAGGTCAACTAGACAGAAAATCCACGAAGAAATATTACAGTTAAATCACTTCCTGGAAAAATTGGACTTAACAAATTTACAGACCACTACTCCAATATTAGCAAAATGCCACTTTTTTCTCAGCAGCATATAGAATATTTTCCAAAATAGACCATATTATAGGCCATAATACATGTTTAAAGAAGTTAAAATAATCCCATGGTTATGTTCCGATCACAGTGTAATAAAACTGGAAATTGACAGCAAAAGAAGCTACAGAAAATATTCAAATACATGGAAACTAAACAACTCACTACTGAATAAACAATGAATCACAGAAAAAGTCAGGGAAGATATCAAAAAACTTTCTAGAGCTAATGATGAAGGAAGTACATCATATCAGAACATATGGGACGCAATGAAAACAATCTTAAAAGGGAAATCCATAGCTACAAATTTACACATCAAAAAACCAGAGCAGTCCCAAATGAATAATTTAATGATGCAACTTAAGGTCCTGGAAAATCAAGAATCATCTAAATCAAAAAGTAGCAGAAGAAAAGAAATTATAAAGACCAGAGCAGAAATCAGCAGAATTGAACAAACAACAAAAAATGAATCAAAGAGCCTTCCAGTCTTTCAGTTTTAAATGTTTCATTTGATTCTTTTTATTGGTTTCCTGAAAACTTCTATCTTCTAGACATTGCAATTTTATCTTATTTATCTTATGAAAAGTAGCTTCATAATGGCTTTAAAAAAATCTATGTCTTACAAGTCCAAAGTCACATTTATTTTGGAGTTGGCATCTGCTTGTACTATTTCTCCATGAGTAATTTTTTATACCTCACAAGGTACTACATCGAAAAACGTTAAACTGAATCTGGATATTTTGAATATTACTCTCTGTGGTGCCTGAATCCTCTTACCTGCCTCAGGAGAATGTGGGTGTTTCTATATTGACAATAAAACAAGCTATTTATGTTGAGATCATGAATTCTGACTTGCCTTCTAAGTACAGTGACTAAAATGCAAATGATTTGGATTTGTTTCATGTATTTGTGACAATGAAGGATCAGGCTGCATGTTTTGTAGGTTCATAGCTGACCTAGGGGGATCTCTGTGGTGGTTTATATCCGAAGTGCCCCCTAAAAGCCTCATGTTTCTATGGTATGGTGTAAGGCTGGGAGGTGGGGCCTGGCTGAAAGGAGCAAAAACCAGAGATTGACCTACAGGAGCTGGTTCCACCCTTCCTCCCAATCTCTCCCTTTTCTGCAATATTTTGAGGATCTCTGCCACTGGAGCTCTGGTTCCGGCCCTGCCCCCACTCCAGCCCTGCCTTGTGCTTCTACCATTTTCCCGCTGCCCACCTGTGAATCAACTGTGACCTTTCAAAACTGTAAGCTATAGTAAATCTTTCCTCCTTAAGTTGTGAATGTCAGATACTGAGTCACAGCAATGAAAAAGTACCTAAGACAAACTCTTTTTGACTCTTTCCTCTAAAACAATTCAGCTACATTCTTCAGGCCACAGGGAAACCCTTTTTTACTGCTTCTCCTGATCAGAGGTTGGATTTCCCTTGAGGTTGCATCCCTAGGGTGCTCAGGAATCTATGGATTGGATATAAACCTCTTGGGACAAAGTTCTATGAGAAAAAAGAAAACCAGGAACCCATCTCCTGCAGCCTACTTCTCTATGGCCGTACATCTCTCCACAGTTAGCTTCTTTTCATTGGCTTTCGGTGTCCTGATGTGGCTGTTTTTGCCTCGTGTCCATTGTTTTTAGTTTTAATTAGTACACATGATGGGCAGGAAGCACCAAGTAGTGAGCATTGGAAACAGGACTTAAGAACTTGTGTGCAATTCGTGTCATCTGGGTGAGGTGCTAGCACATGACGTATGGGGAACGTGCAAACTAACACAGGGAGGAAATATCTAGTGCTTCATTAGCATAAATTTCAGGGACCTTTGAATAAGAATAACTTATTTACACATTATTACATCCTGCTTCATTACTGTAAGCTAGCAAAGACATTGACTAAACCAAAAATTATTTTTGTAGATTATAGTATCATAATAATGAGGTTTTCCTGTTTTAGATCCAACTTAGATAACAGACAATAATCCATTGACTCTATCTGTAGATCGGCTAATCTGTAGATGCATGCAGCAGGTCAAAGAATCTGTTGGTTCTGATATTATTTTTGTAAAGTTTATCTTATAGAACAAGTGTCTAGAATGAATGCTTAGTTTTTAAATATGATTAGGATGATAAGTGAGAATGTATTGTGAGGAGAAGCAGAAAATGGCCATTGAATTGAGCAAAGAAAAACTAATAGCTAATGCGGCTGTGTGACAAGAAGACCTATGGGACACACAAGAAAAACAAAAGGAAAGGAAAGGAAAGCAAATGAAAGAAGAGAGGAGAGGAGAGGAGAGGAGAGATCATTGTACAGAACTTGATATGGTTGTGCATACGTTCAAGTCATGGGCCAGAGAGATAATTTGACAGTCATCGATAGAAAAGGCTTTGTCATCAGAAGCAGGCAAATAGGTCTTAGCCATTCAAGAGTAAGAGGGTATCAAGTGGTGCCACCAAGGACGAGGTTAGTGTTAGAACAATCCCTTTTGGGGAGAAATCTGAAGAGTGCTTTGGACGTGAGGAAGTGCCACTAGGGGACTATTGAGACAGTTGTGGTGGGATAGGACAAGGACTGAAATCAGGTTAGTAGTGATGAATGAACTTGTGTTATGTTCTCTCATAATATTTATAAAACAAGTGTAAAATTGAGTGAATATTTTAAAAGCCTTAATTGGCTATACCATGTCATATGCATCACAATGAAGTAAAAAAAGAAAGGAGCCTATTTTCTCTATGAATGTAATACTAAAAATTACCTTAGTTAGATAATCATCAATACTTTTCATGTTCAGGAGCATTAGCTGTGAAAAAGACCATTATTTTTTTCTAGTTCTATAAGAAATCCTGTTGGTATCTTGATAGCAATTATATTAAATATGTAAATCAGTTTGGGTAGAATGAGCAGTTTAACAATATTAGTTCTACCTATCCAGGAACAGAGGGTGAGTTTCCATTTTCTATTGGTCTCTTCCATTTCTCTTTTTAGGGAAATATAATTTTCCTTGTAGAGGTCTTTCAACTGCTTGGTTAGATTTATTCCTACATATGCAATTTCAGGGAGAACTACTGAGAATAGTATTGCTTTTCTCATATCTTTCTTGAGACCCTTATGCTTACTGAATTGAATCAGACCCAATAGAGTAAACACTGCATAGTTTCTCTAATATAAGAAGTCCAAAGTACAAATATGCCTAAGGAGAGAGGTGGAAGGAAGCGGAGAGCCAGATGGACTTGTGGAAACAAAGAGGGGACTGGAAGGGAGAGGGAGAATGACAAAGGTGGGGGAGTTAGTGTGGAATGACACCACATGTAAGTGTGCCACTTTCTCCAGTCTAATGCAACCATCACATACTGCAAATATATACTATCAAAATGGTAAAAGGATAGTTATGAAGATACGTGTCCTCAATTATGTACAGTTCTTTGAATAATTTCCTAATATTTAATGTAATAGTCTGTCAAAGCAAATGAGACAGAAACTGTAATATGAACACATAGTCAATTAGTTTTGTTTGCTAAAGCATCACCAGATATTCAATAATTTATTTAAATATGTTTAGTCGCCAAGCATGAGTGCTTTGAAGCAAGTGTTCTACTGCTGCATAAAATGGGCAAATAAGGACGAAGATGTCTGCAAAGTGCACGTCGCAAACGAGCGCGACTACAAGCACAAGAAACAAAAAGAAATGGCAGAACTGATGCTGGCTGTGGTGCAGATATCTGCATAGGAAGGAGAACTTAAAACTATGAGATATGACTGATAAGTTAATTAAGAACTAAAATGTACCCCAGGAAATATATTTTATTCTATATTTTAAGAAGAAAATGATATTTATATTCATAGAGCATTAAAATAATAGTGAAATGTGATTAGCGTCCTGCTGAGCCACGCTGTGAGCGTGTGCTACGTAAGAAGGAGGGTGGGTCTACACACAGCTGCACGAAGGAAGAGAGGGCCCTCCCGTGGCCGGACTTCTATTTCTTTCTCTTTGCGGTTTCGCACTACAAGCTATTTGGGTGTCTCATAAACAACCTTTATGTTCACATAGAGCTCATTTTTCACAAAGATAAATATTTGCTTCCAGCAAAGCTACAATGGGACAGATGATAGAGGAGCTCTCTCCCGTTAAATAATGCTTTGTTGTCACTGACTCGATGCCCTGAAGCGATTCCAAATGTTCCCCTTTAATGGTCATCTTGACTTTGGGCAAGAGCCGGAAGTTGCAAAGTGCAAGCTCTCGTGAAGAAGAGGACAACTGTTGCACT
Source organism: Ctenodactylus gundi (assembly GCA_004027205.1). NCBI lineage: Eukaryota > Metazoa > Chordata > Mammalia > Rodentia > Ctenodactylidae > Ctenodactylus > Ctenodactylus gundi. The sequence goes on along the minus strand of PVKB01004900.1, from coordinate 80,822 downwards.
CGTATGAGCCTGCCTTTCCACGGGTGACACTAGTAGCGACTGTGACCATATATGTGATCACACCTTTGTAAAAACACACAAGAAGATGTCCAGAACTGCATCAAAAATATCCAGATCATTGGGATAATTCAAAGTGAGGGGGGTTAAGGATGATGTGTCTTTAACTGCAATAATGTTTACATGGGACTTAAGTATTTTGTACATTTATGTATCGTGCCAAAATTACAGTCCCTTCCCCTCCCCCCTTTTTGACCCCTTCACACCCTCCTCCTCCCCTTAACTCTCACTACTCCCCATTTAGTTCTATAAAATGAGTGGATTTGGGGTTTCTCCTATTAGAGAAACCATTTCATATTCATCCTTCTGTGCTTGATTCACTCCACTGAGCTCGCTTGTCTCAAGTTGCATCCATTTACCTACAAAAGCCTCAAAAGTCAGATAGCTGACTTAATAGAACTTTATAGATACTCCATCGTGTACATAAACCAACATTTTTTTATCCATTCATCTGTTGATGAGTAATTTGGTGTGTTCCATGTTTTAGTCATTGTTAGTTCTACTGCTATGAACATGGGTATACATGTATCTCTGTTCTATGTTGCTTGCAACTCTTTTGGAAAGATTCCCAGAAGAAGTATCATTGGAATGAATGGAATATTTATATTTAGGCCTCTGATTGATTTTCTCAGTGCCATCCACAGTGGTTGTACCAGGTTACCATCCCACCAGCAGTGTAAAAGGGTTCCTTTTTCCCCTCAAACTCTCCAGCACTGATTGCTGTTTGAGTTCTTGACATACACCATTCTCTCTGGGGTTACATGGTACCTTGGTGATGTTTTGATTTGCATTTCTCTGGTGGCTAAGGATGTTGAACATCTTTTCATGCACTTACTGGCCGTCTGACCTTGGGCAGCTGCCTACTCACTTCACCACCATCAGTCCACTCTGTAGGCATCATCAGCTCACCTGCCCATGTGCACTTTCACTGCTGCCATGTCTTGGCTGTTGTAAGCAGTTGTGCCACAGTCACAGGAGTGTAAGCATCTATCAGATAAGCTGATTTCATTTCCTGTGGATATAATAACCTCACAGTGAGACTGCCCAATCCTGTGGTAGATCTGCCTCAGTTTTTTAGAAGAACCTCCACAATGTTCTGCACAATGGTTAAACTACTTTACATTCTCATCCACAGTGTATGGGGACCATTTTCTTTGCATTCTTCCTTAGGTTTATTTTATTCTATTTTATAATAGTCATTCTGTGTAGGATGAGACTGTATGTTGTTCTGGTTTTGACGTTCACTTCCGTGGTGGAGATGATTTGTCATCTTTCTCGGCAATTTGTGCATGTCAAGTGTTCTTCACAAGTTCACTGGTTGAGGCAGCTTTCAGTCTGGTCTCACTGTCTTCATGTCCAACAACTTTATACCAGTTGCAAACACAAATCAGGAGTGTGTTAGCATGGTGAAGCAGGCAGACAGTAACCTAGTGAGGTCCACGCACATGTTGGGAAGAAGCCGCACCCAAGTCAGAGCTCCTCAGCCTGTAGACTGCTGTGAGATTGGCTATTGTGATGGCTTTATTACTTCCTTCCCTGATTCTTGAAATAAAGATTCAAGGCCTAGTAAGGTGAAAATGTCTGCCTGGAATTCGTTATACTTTGGGCAAAATTGAACTCCTTAAATTTCAAAACAAAAAAATTCCTCTTACATTTGAAGGTTTGTGAATTTATAGCATTGATTTAACTGATAATTTTTGTTATCAAATAGGTAATAAAATAAGTAAGTAAAAATAAGCAATTTAACTGACTATTTTGTTTTAAAATGGATGGTTGCCAAGATGTATGTTAAATGAGGTGACTTATAAGTCAGTTTTATCCCACTATGTAAAGGAAGGCCCCTACAAAAGAAAATGTGCTGTGTGACCCAGTCTAATCTCCAAGTCAACACAATTGTGCCTTGGTATTTTGATAGTATTTCTCAGTAGGATGATAAATATCATTGAATATTCTCAAAAGCATACTTCTGGTTCAATAAATAAATTTAAATAAGAAGTCAAACTCTATAAGTTAATTAGTTTAGTAAATGAGCTCAAACTGATAGATTTTGGGACATGGCTTCTCACAAAACATCTCATAAGTCTGAAAATAAAAATTGAGATCTTTTATAAATAAAATATCCCTCTACTATGTGACATCAAGTCTCAGACCTTCATTTGGTGATATCAGTTATGCTGGATCAGAAAACATCTGTCCAACAATAGAAGAAAGAACCTGGGCTGCTACCTTCATGGTCATAGATCTCCACCTGCTTGATCTGAGCCTCCTTCTGCCTCTGAATTTATCCATGAGGCTTCATACGAAGATCTCTAATTATGAAAATCTTATTTGACATTTTGATAGTTTATGCTAAGTTAATGGAGAAAATTTCAGGCTTGAGAAAAAGAAATAAATCCAGCAGTTTAGAGGATGATTGTTATGCCAGCCCATATTTTTGCACTTTCCTTTGCTGACAAAAATACTTCAACACCCACAACTCAGAGGAGGATGGGTTTATTCAGATTACAGTTTCAGAGTAGTCAGTCTGTGGTTGGTTAGCCCCAAGGCCGGAATGTCACAGCAGAAGAGTGAAGAGAGAAAAGGCTGCTGAGTTCATGGTGGCCAAAAGCAGAGCAAGGAAAGAAGTCAGAAGAGGACAGGGCAAGAGACCACACACCACCTCCTGGTCATGTCTCCTTGACCCACCCAGACATACTCAAATATATGCTCGCCTGATTCCCCATGTTTCTATTAAGCCATTAAAGTTGACAATGAAGAATTACTGTCACTCAGCCCATCTATAAAACTATGCTTAAGTAAACTATGATGCAGATATCAAAAGCACAATCATCTCTTTTTTCTTTAGCATATGGTTCTTATCATTATTTTGAGTGACTGTCAAATATAAAACTGTAAAAACTTAAATAGCCCTATTTGACATAATGGGAAACATGCTAATTCTTATGCCAATAAAAATAAGACCAAAGAATCACTTGAGAAGAACACTAATATTTTATACTTAATGTGACAGTCATTTAGGCATCTGACCAGAAGGATAAACATGATACAATTGATAATATTCCCTAGTGCAGAATAGCTGTGTCCAACATATAGTTTTACATATATTTCACAGTGTACTTGGTCAAGGATGAAGCAGTATCCGCTTGTCATTAAACCTACCCCTAAGGCCACTATGGAGAACCGCAGAAGCCCCTACCTGCCACGTTCTACCTTCTGTGGGACATTCCTGCTGGCTGTGTGACAGGAGTTGGTTAGGATGTGTGGGTGGGTGGGTGGGAGCAACCTCAGTGTGTGGACAGAGGTGGGCATCGCATAAGTGGATAGAGATGGACAAAGCTCTGACAGCAAAAGACAGAGCCATAGATGGGCTCCTCTGGGAGTCGCGGTTTCACTGATGTGTATAAAAAAAGGGACATTTTAAGTGATGTCACTCAGGCAAATGTAAACTGCACAAAATCTCAAGTGCAAAAGAAGTGTCATGAGAAGTTTTTGATACCTACAGCTTTCTGAATTAAAGGTGCTGTGGGAGGAGAGAAAGGAATGGAAGTTGGAGTTCCCTGACAGCATGTCTTCTGGACCTGCCATTGTCAGCGAAGGCAAATGAGTAAGCAGGAAACTCCTCCTCCACGCGTCATTATGTAAAACACCACCAGTACTTTCCAATGAGCAGTCCTCTAAGATTCATTTTATGAGGGGATTCATTACTTTCGAATTATGACCCTCACTCAAAATGTTTGGAAAATGCCATTTAATGAATTTCACAGAAATGTTATAATTTCAAGTTGTATAGCATTATAAGCACATCTTAATTTTATTTTTCTTTAAAGAATATTTTGAGATGAAATTCCAAATTTGTAAGCTATCTCAAAGTTACTCTAAAAATTCAGGACTGTATTCTCAGTCTTTAATGCCTATGTGCTCTTTATTTGATCTGATTTCCTGCCCTGGGTGACATCCTGTTCAGACAAAATGACTTGTTCTGAGAAAGTGTCCACATCTTCAGTAGGTTTAAGTTGTCTTTGATGTGCTGGATAGATATGCGTCTTCATTTCTGAATTTTTTTTGAGCACTTAAAAATGTAGCTTTGACAGTAGTGATCCACAGACAAGAGAAGCAAGGTAGAAGTGTTTTTTCATAAATAATCAGGTAATGATGGATTCCTGAACATTAAACACAGTGCTTAAAATCCAGCAGAGGTAATAATTTTGAGACAAATCTATAAAACAATCCCAGGTAGGCTTAAAGGGTAATACAAGAGAGCAGAAGTGAAAACAAACATTATTCCGAGAGGTTTAGACCTCGCATAGGTATTTTTAAATGAACATGAGTCTTCTATGTAGACTTAAGATCATCCTGAACAAAAATAAATGACTACATGTATAAATAGATAAAATTTTCCTTTGATGTTTAATAAAAATCAAGGGTCAGTTACAAAAAAGAGGTACATTCTGGGTATCAGAATAGTTCATATTCAACTGTTTCTTAAGATGGTAAATTTTTTGGTAGGCATTCTTCATGCAATTAAGCATGAATCCAAATGTCCGTTTTCTTCAAAAACTCTGTCTCAGAAGCTCTGCTGAAGATAATGCCACCGGGAATCCTTCTTGCCTGTCACATCGCTGGGCCTCCGTCATGTGATGGTAGTCAGCAAATGCCTTACCCGCAGTAGGCGATCAATTAATTGACTGCTGATTTGTCAAGGTATTGATTGCTATGTTGAAGATTCATTGATATTAGTTAAATCGGATGCAATTAATAGAGGTCTCCCCTGTAGCTTAGTAATGATGGCCTATGATCTCTGTGCACGGAGCTGGTGAGTGTAGCACCCTGACCGACCACGCTGACCTCTGCCGCTTACCGCGTGCTCCTCTCGACCTCATCCAGGCTCAGTCCCCACTCCCCATTGCACCCTTGTGCCTCTGATAACAGTAAATCCTTTGCTCTTGCTCTGTCTCTCACAGAGAAGCACATTCTCTTTGGTTTGAAATGGTCTAGGAGCTTGTTGTTTCGCCAGCAACCCATGAGGGCTCCTCGTGAAAGCCTACATGACAGATGTTGTAAAGGAAAGTAAATTAGCCCTAAAAATATAATCTTTTTAGTGCAGGTATTTTCTCCTCTCATCAACAATGGGTTTTTTTTTTCAAAGTGCGTCATTTAAAATGGAATCTGTTAATGATTGTCATGTAAATTACAGCATAAATAAATGTCATGACCTTGAAGCTGTTTTTCCCTTCAGTATGCATTTTAATGATTTCTATCTTTGTATTTTAGTTTTGAACCATTCCTGAAGTCTGCAACAAAACGCATGAAAATCTCAGATTTCAGATGACAAGGGTGATATATTCAATTTGAAAACTGGCGGACAATGGCTGGAACAGTACAGAGAGGGTTTAAGTTTATTAAGAACAAAGCCCAAATGCTAGTAGAGACAGTCACTAAGAAGCCAGCCAAAAATTCCATCTGCGAACGTCTGGACCCTTACGTGCCATTTCCTGCACATTCAACGCTCATCACAAACATCTTCAATTAGGACCAGAGGACATTGATGAAGGAAAAAAGACGGCCAGTGTGCACTTGGCCGCAGATGCTGCTACCAAAGAAAGGGGCAAGCGCTGCCGGCCAGCACAGGCATCAACCTTGTTTTATGGGAGTGATTTACATTTTCAGAAAGGATTTAGGGTGTTTACAACACGCTTTTCAGTATTCGTTAGATGAAAAATCGTCCACTTATTCTTACAACCTTCATAATTGTGATTCTGATATTTGACTTAGCTGTATCATACTACGTTCTAAAGGTCATAAGGTTACTTAGTGAGGTCTAACAACGTTGAATCTTAGTAGGTGACTTGTTCTAAAAATACATTCTTCTGACAAAATTTTGATATTGCTGATCATGAAGTAATTTATTGCATATAGAAATGAGTCATCATTGTTATGTAAGACCATTCATTATTATTAAGAATAATTTCTGCTTAATTTTATTAAAGGTCACTAAAATAAATTAATGCCAATGTGAAAGGGAAGCTATAATGTTTATACATTTATAACGCTGACTACAACCATTATATTTTTCATTTTGTTTGAAATGAATTTTGACTTTGACATTTTCCACTTGAGTTTGTAGCAGTTTGAATTTTATTAAAACATTTTATCTTTTTAAAGTTCAACATCTGAGCCACTGTCACATTCAAATTGCTTTAATAAAATAATAAATAATATATCTCCTTGCCATACCATTTTTGTTAGCATCTTTATGCAAATAAAATGTTGCTACTGACAAGTTATATCTATGATAATAAAGTAGTAAAATAATAAACATATTTAGAATTTCTATGCCGCACCCAGAGAGGCATTTTAAACTGAAAACCTCTGAAGCCATGTTCTTTCAGCCTGACACCCAGACACTTTTTAGGTAATGGTCAGAAACACACACGTTCACCTCAGACATTTCTCCGTACACTCTGGAATTCATTCACATTGTGGAACTAAGTAGGTTTAAATTGCAAATTTTTGTTTTGTTTGGTTAGACTCTTTGATTTGTGAAGTTGACTTATGTTTTACAGGCTTCTGTAAGCTTGTTGACTCAAGAGAAAATTTTGACTTCTAATTATTTTTTCCTTGTTAGAGGACAACACCAATGACCTTGAACTGATTTGCCTGGTGCTCCCCCATTCACAGCACTTTCAAGGAGCTACAAAGGAAGGTTAGGGACTAAGCCTAGAACAAAGAAAGCTTATTAATCTGGGTGGGGGGAGGGATAAGTAAAAAAATAGCCTCTATTGAAGGAAGAGTTTCTATCAGATTCAGTAACTCACTTGAGTGACAATATAGCCACTTCTTAAATTCTTATCAGCTCTTCAGAAGTTTAAGAACTTCTTGACATCCAGCGGTAGTGGGGATAGGTAACTTCAGGTCGCACACTCAGAAGCAGACTGAGTAACATTCCAATTTCATGTAAACGTAAGTGTCCAAAACGGTCAGAAATAGAAGTTCTTCCAGTGATGGAAACTTGATTGGTATGTGAGGTTGCCACTCTTCCCTGTAAAAGCGAGTGGTCTGAATCATGATACACACAGATTTTCTTGAAGTGTCTCCCATCAGAGTGAATCTCTTTCCTGTATCACATCAGGAGTTAAGTTTGGGGTTAGACAAAGTAATTAGATTCAAAGGAACGCAAAAATTGGGTAGTGGATAAGGGAAGCTATCAATAAAAAACCAATTGTGGTCTCATCAGCAATTATAGAAATGACGTTGGAATAACTTCTCCTTTACTTCTTTGCTGTTCTGCTATTTGTAACCTATCAATTAACCTACCAGCCTTTCTTTTACATATTCTATAATTTCTTATTTGTGATACTGAGAATTGGGCCAGGTCTTCACACTGAGCTCGATCCCCAGCCCATCTCTATTTATGCTGAGACAAGATCTCCAAGTTGCTAAATTGCCCTGGCTGGTCTCAAACTTGTGATCCTTCTGCCTCAGCTTTCCAAAATGTTGGGATTACAGGTATGGGCCACTAGGCTGACATAATCTTCATTTTCTAGTTTCCTTTTTGCTAGATGTCTTTCTCCTAATATTTTTCATAAGCACAAGTGAATATACATGGTTTTTATTGTTAGAAGGAAAGTATAGCTGAGCTGATCAAGCAAAAAAAAAAAAAATCTTCCAGACATGAATAGAGTTGGCAACTGGGACCCATGACATGATGAGAACAAAAATATTTTCCATGATAAAAGCATCATTGCATCATGTTAAAGGGCAGGCTCCTACTTTTATTGATTGTAGCTCAGTATTTCTTGAAAGAGTGAATCATCAGATATGATGTTTTGCAACTAAACATGTTTTCTGTCTTTGATCAAGTGGCCCTACCTGTGTTGCAGAAAATGGTAAGTCAAAACCACATTCTCTTAGCCTCCTTAGAAGGTTCTGGATAGGACATGGGCATGAGGAACCACAGAAAATTCTGTGTCATTAGAAGGCAAACACGAGATAAGCATCACACATGGTCTGTTTCTGCTTTTTACCTATGGAGTGTCTGGATTTCCTGGTGCAGGTTTGAAATCACGTTGGCATCTTCTTCATGCCTGTTTTCCTGACCTACGTGTCTTTCCAGAATAAGGTCATTCTCAGTTGCGGGAGTCCCCTGAGCACTGCTCCCTTCCTATAAATACAGGGTTGCAAGGCCTTTAATGTGAGAGCTGTGGGGACAGTTTCCCATTGGGAATAATTACTTTCTAATCCCAGTAGTGACTTTTTTTATTTCTTATCTTAGAAGATATTAAACTGAAAATATATGAACAAGTACATGAAAGACCCCAGAAGTATAATTCACAAATAGTAGGTAATTAAAATGTACTGTCTTCCTTCCCAGAGCTCCCTATCAGGAAAAATTGTGCACAGATTGCAGTGCACACAGGAAGCATAAAAATTCTCATATAGTATTGTCTGATCACAATTTAATCAAAAACTAATAAAAGGAGATGAAAATAAGAAAATAAACGATGCCTTAGTACATTTGAATTGTCGGGACAGAAGTGGTATAGTCTAGATTGTCTAAGCAAAAGACTCACTCAACGTAGGCAGGAGCTCAGCCGGTGCCACAGTGCCAGCAGATGCTGTATCTGGTGAGGGCCTGCTTCCTGTTTCAGAGAGGATTGTGTTTCTATCATTTTTCCTCTATAGTGGAGAGGAAATTAAGTGGAGATTATCCTCCCGTCTCTTCTAATCAAAGCCTTAGTCTTATTTATAAACTCCCTGCTTTTGAGATCTATTTCTTAAAGGTTCTATGACCTAACACGATCACCCTTATACCATACATATCTAATAATCACTTGAAGATTAGTTTTTGAAGGGTGATACAAATATGTAATCCAAAATATACTCTTTCCTCAGAAATACCAAAATCTATAAACATTTTAGCCAGAAATCAGTATTGAATATTTCACATAAAATACACAAAATATGATTATAGCAATATGCATAGCTTTAAAATCAATATATTTAGCTTTTAAAAACTTACAAGAAAAAATAATAATAGGTGAATTCAAAATTCTACATGTAAAGTTATAAAAGTATTCAAAATGCCGATACCGATAGAGAATAATAAGGATTCTAGGTGAAGATGATTTTTGCTCAAAGTAAGACAGGTCGATAGGCAGCCTCTTATTTGACTGATTCAATACAAGCGTGATATGTATGTGCTCTTCTTTTTTTCCCGACTATTTTTATTAATATACGAATGTAATACATAGTATTTACAATGAATTTGGGTGTTTCATACACCTAAGTATCAAGTAGACTTCACAATCCCTTCCCATCTTCTACCCTCCCACCCCCTCCCCGTCCTTTCCCCTGGCTCCGGCTGTCACTTCATATTGTTCCAAAGAATGTTTGTGTTCTGGGTTTTGCAAGTCAGAGATACCATACAGTGTTTAACATATTAATCTTCTGCACCTAAGTCATTTCACTCAAGTCACCACTCTGCCCCAGCTTCCTATTCCTCTAATGGATTTGCAGTAGTCAAATCTTGATATCTCCTCTCTGAATCCAACCAATCCATTCAATAGGATATTCACCAAAAGGTTTTTTTTTTTTCATATTTTCCTACATCTTTGTTGTTATTGTTAAACCTGGCCTTACCCACCAGCTCACACTAGAAAATAATTATGTGTGTAGTTCAAAATGATAGTTAATTTGGGAAAAAAGAAAAAAAATAATAAATAAATAAATTTCAATTGCCTTAGCTGAATACTGGAAGGTGCATATTTGTACATTCACGAGGTTATCTTTACATCTATCAGTTTCCTTAGGATAAACTTTCATTAGTGACCTAATAAGTGAATTGCTACAACAAAACAAAGTCAAAACCATATCACATTGCTATATTAAATGAACTTAAATCTATATCACATAAATATACTTAAAGCAACAGACATGAAGGCAAATCTAGTTATTTTAGAATTTTCTAACTTTCATATCTTCTTTACTCATATTTCACTGATTACTAGCCTACTTTTTTCTCAGCTCATTCTCCTCTACCTGTTGTCACTTTTTCTCTGGGGTTATTGGTATTGCTGGTCTCCCTTTCACTGTCCAAGTTTCCTTTAAGTATTTTCTGCAACAGTGGCTCAGTGGCTGCAAATTCCTTTAAGCTGTCTCTGTCATGGAAAGTTTTAAGTTCTCCTTTTAAATTAAAAGATAATTTTGCTGGATATAGCAGTCTTAGTTGGCCTTTATGTTCTTTTAGTGCTTGGATGACATTGCTCCACGATTTCCTTGCTTTTAGAGTTTGGATTGAAAAATCTGCTCTTATCCAGATGGGTTTATCTTTGTAGGTCACCTTCTGTTTTTCTCCAACCACTTTTAGTATTTTGTCTTTGTGCTGGGTTTCTAGAATTTTAATTATGATGTGTCGTGATGAGGATCTCTTCTGATCAAAGTTGTTTGGTGTTCTATATGCCTGCAGTAGTTCCATGTTCATTTCTTTTCTTAGATTTGGGAAATTTTCTTCCATTATTTCATTAAACATGTCCTTTAAGCCTTTTGTTTTGTCCTCAGTCTTCTCCTCGATTCTCATAATTCTGAGGTTATTTCTCCTTGAATCATCTATCAGTCATAATGATTCACTTTCTTTCTTTACTTTGTATTCTTCATGGCCTGTATGTTGCAGCTTAGTCACTTTATTTTCTAGTTCTGACATTCTATTCTGAAGTGGTTTAAAGTGGTTGTTTATTATTACCTGCGTGTTTTTCATTTCCTGAATATCTGCATTCAATTATTCTATATCTCTGTTGTGTTCTTCTCTAATATCTTCTTTTGTCTTCATTATCATCTGGTATATTTCTTCTTTGGTCTCCTCTAGTTGCTTTTCAAGGCTTGCTTTTTGCTTATCTATGTATTGGTGTAGCTCTTCTGCTGTCTGTTTTATTTCCTGCTGTAATTCCTGCTTTAATTCACTGAATTTCTGGGTCCAGAAGATGCTGTCATTTTTGCCATATTCATCTTTATTTACCCTGACTTCATCTCCTGGGGTTTCAGGTCTTTTTGTAGGAGATTTGTGACTGTGCTTCCCCAATTCTTCTTTGGTCTCCTCTAATTTCTTTTCAAGGCTTGCTTTGTGCTTAGCTAAGTGTCCTTTTAGCTCTTGCACTGTTTTATTTCCTGCTTTGCTTCCCAGTTTAATTCCTGCTTTAATTCACTGACTATCTGTGCCCAGAAGTTACCATCATTTTTGTCCTTTTCTTCCGGTTCTGCAGTTTCAGCACCCCTTGCACCCTCCCCTGGGGAGTCAGATCTCTTTGTGTAAGATTTGTTACCACGTTTCCCCATGGTTCTGCTACTTCTGACTGTCTCTGGTGCACAGGAAGGAGAATGGCTCCTGTTGACGTCACTGCCTGCAGCGGCTGTTGAGCCCCGTTTCTGATCTGGGAACCACGGGTCTTTTCTCAGGCTGAGGTTCTGGCCTCTGGACCTTGTTTGTGATCTGTAGGTGTTGGCAGCTCTGGGCCGCACCTAGTGGGCTGCTTCTGACCCACCCACAGCCTCCTCTCCCGTTGTTGTGTGCTCTGTCCTCTCCCAGCTCCATCCTCTCCCAGCTCTGTTCGGTCAGATGTTCAGGTCCCCGCAAGCTTTCCTCCAGGAGCTGTTTACAGCCAGCTGTGGAGGCTTTCTGGACTGTGGGGTTTTTTTCCCCCTCTGGTTTCGATGATCCTTAGGAGTTTCTGGCCTCCCGCTGGTCGCCTTTCAGTTTGTGGGGATGCTCCTCTCTTTCCTAGCTACACCAAAGACACTTTTTCTAACTATCTTCTTGACTTTTTAAGTGAGTTGATGAGGAGACACTGGGCAGTGCTGTTTCTCAGCCGCCATCTTGACTGGAACTCTGGCCTCAGTTCTTATCTCATACGTGTTCCTCTTAAACCTCAAGCAAAGCGGTGACAGGCAATCCAACTAATTCCTTTTTGCTCTCTCTGTTTCCCTGCCCTTGTGTTTTTTATTTAAGATAAATTTCATTTCCATTCATTAAAAGACAAACATTTTTGGTTTCAGTTCTGACTCAAATAAGTTTTATTTTGTGTCTGCTAGTCCTTCTGGATTCCCTTGTTTATACGTACCACTTAGGAGGTGAATCCTTTTCTGCATGCATACTGTGTATGTGTTTGCTTTGGTGAAATAGAAAATATGTAGTTTTAATAAATATGGTTGTAAGAGTTGCAAAGGAATTCATGCTTTATGACTTAAACTACCTATCCAGTCCTCTGTGGATGTGGGACAGATTCACTTTTTTTTTCTTGCTCCAAGCTACTTTTCCACTCCCCTCTGTCACATAATTTTAATACAATTTAATTTGTACTTTTCCTCATGCTGACTATGTGTGTTATTTCAGATCCTCTGAGAATTCAGTGCTCAGAGGCAGTGAGAAGCAGAGAGATTTATTCAGAACACTTGTTGAAGACAAAGGGAACTCAAGTAGATAAAGAGCGGGCGTGAGATTCCCACCTCATTGCAGACAGCTCCTGCCAGGGAGCAGACTAGGCAGGATTGGCCGAGAACTGTCTTAGACTGGAGGATGGTTCTATCAGGGTTCTCCTCAGATGGAGTTGTTCTGAGATTCAAACTCATTAAAGGAGCTGCATATCATATAAAAAGAGGACATTACTGTTCTACTGTGCTCAGTTATCTCAATTATTTGCTGAAAACATCCAGCAGAGTGTATGAACTACAGAGTATATATAGGATATGGAAGGGCTAGGGCCATATTGAAATTCTCCATAGCAAATTTCAAAGTGGCATATCTAGTTAGACACCACAGTGTCAACTATGCCTGAATGTTTGTCTTAACATTCTAACCTATTTCGATTTTTGCCTCTGTGACAAAGTTTTGCAGGTTGTTGAGTTCCCCAGGCTGGGCTCAACCTGCTGATTCTCCTGCCTCAGGGTGCTGATATGACGCTATTCCAGGCCTTCACCACTGGGCTGGCTAGCCTCAGCTTAAATGATATTCCTTGGCCATTTGATTACAGAAGAGGTGCTGCCTCCGACTTCTTTCCAACAGTTTGTTTACATTACTTCTGAACTGCGGTCCTTCGCTGCTCAGGGTCCATTTGCAGGTGTGGCCACCACCCCCACACACTCATGTGTGCCTGGTAGCTTTATCTTTCATGACTTAAGCCATTAATATATCTTGTCTCTTCAAAAAGGCCTTATGAGATGTCTCCTCCCTGGAAGTAAAATGTCACCTTTATAAGAATAAAGTAAAATTCAGCTGTATGTAAAATTATTTTGTCAAACATTTCCTGGGGTGTCTTGTAGCCAGCGATCCGGAGTCCTTCAATATATAAAACATTATTATTTGTAAGTCTAAGGTGAAGCTTCCTATTAGTAAATAATTGCTCCAGATGTCAAAAAGATACCGTTTTCCTCAGTGCAGTGTGGAGCCTGGGACCACAGGCGTGGTGGGCGAGGCCTCTCCCCTGAGCAGGCCCCGAGTACCCTTATCCCTGAGGCTTTCTTCCTTGTTGAAGACAGGCTACTTCACGATGGTGTTCCACTCATATAAATTAGAGTTTTCCCATAAAACACTCTTCCCTTTGTATTTTTAGATGCAAGACTAATGGCATTTCTGAAAGCATGCTTCTTAAATCTCTGAGCATCACTTTTATCTTGGTTCTTCTGGTCTATTGTTTGGGGACATTGGCTCGCCATAACTTGATTCCTTTGCCTGTCTGCCATGTCTATAATCTACCTATAATCTTCTGAATTATTTTAAACTTTGTTTAGTTCTATCATGTCTGATTTTCTCTTATTTGTATTTTACGCTCCTACCCATATTCGCAGTAATACATTTTCTCTATTGCAGAGTTTTCAACAGGGTTTTATCTCACAGAACAATTTTCTCATTTATTTTCTGAGCTATGCCTGCTGAAGTTCCAAACCATCTGCTGCTGCTCAGATCTTCCTTGATTACTACTTCTAGCTTCTCTCTTAAGAAAACAGTAAGTGAATCACCGCAACTTCTTTTATTCAGGAAGCTATATTTTTCGTATTTTTTGTCTGCCCTATGACAATATTCTCCCAGCCAATATTATCTGTGTCTGGCACACATCCTTCGCTTTACTCTTCCATTCTCCTTCAACTCTACCTTCTTGTTAAACTCGTCCATCTTCAAGTGAGGCCAGCTCTTTCACAGCCACTGTTCTAAGAGGTTTCAATACCAATCCACAAAGGAAGCAACGAGCTCCGCCCAGATTTCTCTGCCCGGGGAGCTGCACAGAAGTCACCCCGGTGGAGCAGTCCTGCAGGTTCAGCTTCTTCTCAAGCCACAGAAGGGCCTGGGAACTGCAGCCTCTAGTCTCCCCTTCCTTCCACACGTTGCCTTGCCAACAGTCCGCATTCTCAGATGATGCCATCTGTGACCCCCTTTGGCTCTGTCTCCTCTCTTTCCATTGCCCAGATCACCCCAGGGCAATGTTTAACAACAGTATCTTTTTCTCTTTCACTTTTTTTGGTACTATAAATTGAGCCTAGGGCCTTCACAGTAAGCTACAATCCCAGTTCATTGTTTAAATTTTGATTTAAGAAAGGGTCTAAACAAGTTGCTAGATTGTCTAGACTGGACTTGTACTTTTGATTCTCCTACGTTACCTTCCCAGAATACTGGATGACAGGTCTGCACCACCAGCCTGGTTCTCCTCTTCCACTTCTGACTGAAGCTTCTCCTCGGCACATGCCTGCTTTGTTTGAGCACAATGGTCAGAGATTCCCTCTGGGATATTCTTGCTACAGTCTGGTTACATCTTCACACGTCTGGCAGCTTCTGCTCACATCCTCTGTTCTGTGGTTTCAGGTGCCACCCACATGTTTGTGATCTGCTTGCAGTTGTGCTTACTCAATTTGGACGAGTTTTGCTTGGAGAAAGCATGGGTGTCTTGCCGTGTCCAACCGTCCCATGACACAGGGCTCCTCAGTAGAGCTGCTAGATGTGTGTGCTTGCTTACAAGAGAAAGCTGTGTTTTCTTGTGCTTTCTGACAGCATTAGGATGCATTTTGTTTTTACTTCCAAAACAGATTCATGTTTCAGGTGTATTTTATCAAATTACTTACCAGATATGGAATTATTGCCCTACAACAAAAACTTATCAACCTGTGGTATCATTTTTCCCACACAGCACCACCCTTCTTCCCAAGCTTCCTCAGTTTGATGAGATGGTGTTTAAGTGTCTCCCATTCATGTATGATTTTATTATATTTTGCTTACAAAGGTAATTATTACAAAAGCTTAAAAATAACTACTTTGACATGAGACTGTGAGAGGAAGGTCATTGAAGGATCAGGGTCAACAACATTGCCAGCTGTGGGGACAGTCTCGGAAAAGCTGACAAATATTGTTTATTTGGAATAAATAATAATTATGTGGAGAAGAAAACATAGTCTTAGAAAATTATGAAAAAAAAACAGAAAAACCAAAAGAAATAACCCATAAAACTGATGTTATTGTTACGAAGTCATAGAAGAGGGACTGGAGAAATAGCACAGTGGTTGGAGCACTAGCCTAACAAGCACAAGGCCCTGAGTTCAGTTTTCAGCACCACATAAGCTGGGTGTGGTGGTGCACATCTTTAATCCCAGCACTTGAGAGGCTGAGACAGGAAGGTTTCTGTGAGGTCTAGGCCAAACCGCTTCATGGTGAGCTCAGGACCAACCTAGACTATAGAGGGCAAGATCCTGTTTTTTAAAAAATTAATAAAAATAAAGTCATGGAAGAAGATTTAAAAGTTTGATGTCCTAAATGTCGAAATCAATATGCCTAACTACAGATGACTGGATAAAGAAGATGTGATATATATACACAATGGAATACTACTCTGCCACAAATAAAGACAAATTTGAATCATGTATAGGCAAATAGATGTTCCGTGAGATCGTTAAGCTCAGTGAAATGAATCAGACCCAGAAAATTAAATATAATATCATTTTTTACTATGAGAAAACCAAACCATAAAAAATGTAAGAGAAATTGAAGAAAGTAAGAAGATGGACTTTGTGGAGAGGAAAAGGGAAAGTGTGGGGGGAGGGGGGGAGTAGGAGGGTGGGAAGGGGAAAAGAATGAGATATGTAAATAAAAAATGAAAAAAAGTTTAAATTCTATACCAGTGAGCTGAACTATTTTTACCTTCTGTCTCCACTACAAATTAAAAATGCTTTCCTCTTAGCCAATTCCAAGTTAACTGATTGTATCTTGATAGACTAAAGAAGTTGTGCCTACTTTGCAAGGTTCAGCTTTAGGAGTTTATCTTTTTCCTATTTTTTTATGTTTCAATTATAAGCAAAATTTTAAGGTCTATCTCAAAATAAAAGTTATAATTCATATTATTTAGATATTTTCAATAATTGACATTGTTTTCTTTGCAAAGTCATTCCATGTGTTTTGAATTTTTTTATTTGCTTACAAAGGAATATAATAGACGTGTGTTTTTTAATCCTAGTGGAAGCCAACTCTGAATAATATAAAAACAAATGACAGAAGAAAAAAGGTAGAAGACAGATATTTGGTTGCTGGATTTTGTATAACTTCTTTAACCAAATGAGAGCTTATATATATTAGTCACCAAATTTACATATACATGTTAAACCCTAATCCAGGGTGCTCTGGTGGATAAAGGCATATACGAAAATCTAGCCAACTAGCCATCATTGAAAAGAGGACAAGAAACAAATATGACCAAGGCTAAGCGGGCCTGATTTATCCTGTGATAGTGACTGAGCTGCCTGGTGACAAGGTTTGATGGATTTTTTTTTTTTTTTTAGAATTGTTCCCACAGGTTGACCAATTGGTAGAACTGAACAAACAAAGTGTTGTTTTAGTTTATTTTTATGGTACTGGGGATCAAACCCAGTGCCTTCACACTAAGACACATCCTTAGCCCATTTTCGATTTCTGATTTTGAGACAGGGTCTTACTAAGTTGCTAAATTGCCCAAAGAGGGCTTGAATTCATGATATTCCTGCCCCAGTCTCCCAGAAAATTACTGTGGGATCACAGACCTGTGTCTCTAGGCATGGCCAAATCAGGTGTACTAATCAAATATTACATTTTGATAAAAAAAAAAACCTTCTGGCCTTTTTTTTTTTCCTGGAAATCATCTGCCAGATGCCCTGAGATGGGAGAGTTTGTGGCTAGTAGTTTCTGCATCTTCCTCAGTTCTTTAGGAGAGCAATGGGTCCGAGGCTAAGCTGCACCTGTCCTGGACCTACAAGTTTAAGGCTGTCACAGGACTTTATAAATATTTAATTTACTGTATTAACTTTTGCTTGTTGAAATATCTTTAGTGATGATTGATTGAGTCCTGCTTACCAGATCGCTCAGAGTTCTGTCATGTTTATTTCTTTATCTGTCCTTGTTGTCTACTGACAGATTTGGGTTAAATATTTATGATGCAGTATCATGACACAAGAATGGTATGACAATTGATCTTTCCATTTGTTCAGATTAAGAGTTTCTAATAGCTGATATTTTACCAAGATGAGTTTTTGGAATCTCTCAGTTGCATGACTTTCTACAAAATGAGGCAAGAATTTATTTAAATCCTCATGCAGCTACTCACCTAATGGTAATCTGCAGAACAATTTGATATTAAGTGACCTGAGCCTGGAAAAGTCAATTGCTTTGTGAGGGCAAGTTATGAGCAACTGCTCACAAAGCCTTTGCATGCCCAGCACTTTGCTCTCCAGCTTCAGGAAAGGCGACACCCAGCTAGCAGGAGGCAGTTCAGCAACGGCTCTATCTCTTACCTGATTAAGAAACACATTTCAGTTTCTTTCCCTTCTTTTCACTTCTCTTATTATTTATATCAGTGAAATATTTTGTTGCCATTCCAATGAGAAAGACTCTCCTTGAGAAAGCGTCAACCATGTTCTTCTTTCCAATAAAATTCAACTTCGCCCATGTCCTTGACAATTGCTGCATAACCTGATTTTAGGAAGAATTGTGCTGGGTTCACAGACAAACGCCCTCCACCCTAGATATCTGATGACTTTCAGTATGTGAAGAATTGTTCTTACCTTGTCATTAGTATCTGATCATCTTGGGTGGCCTTCAGCAAGAATCCTCTCTGATCAGGTTAGTAGGAAACCCCTGCTTGTCTTAGCAAACTTTCTTCCCCCCCCCCCCCCATTTTATTGACATGTATAAGTGCAAAATTTAAGGTTTACAATGAAATTTAGCATTTTGTGCACCTACGTATCTTGCCAAGGTGACAAGGACTTTCCCACTCTCCTTTTGTCCCTCCACCTACCCACCCTTCCTTCCATCCCCTCCCTACCCCCCTGTTTCACTTTCTTTTTTGTTTTAAGTTCCATAAGAGTTGTGATCTGGGTCTCTCATATCAGAGAGACCATTCGATGTTTCACCTTCTGCTTTTTGACTCACTTCACTAAGCATGATGTTCTCAAGTTTCTTCCGTTTGCCCATAAAGGCCTCCACGCTGTTGGACTTTATAGATGCATAGTATATTCCATTGTGTATAAATACCACAGTTTGTGTATCCATTGGTCTGTTGATGGTATTTTGGTGACTTCCAAATTTTAGCTATTGTTAGTTTTGCTGCTATGAACATGGGTATACACATATCTCTGTGATGTGTTGTTCTGGCCTCTTTTGGATAAATTCCCAGGAGGGGTGTCGCTGGATAGAAGGGAATATTTGTTTCCAGTCTTTTGAGAGCTCTCCATACTGATTTCCAAGGTGGTTGTACGAATTTACATTCCCACCAGCAGTGCAGGAGGGTTCCTTTCTCCCTGCAGCCAAGGCAGCATTGATTACTATTTGACTTGTTGATATAGGACAATCTCTCTGGGGTGAGATGGTATCTTAGCATTGTTTTGATTTGCATCTCTCAATGGCTAGAGATGTTGAACATCTTTTCAAGTATCTATTGTCCACTTGTACTTCTCCGTGAGTGAACTGCCTCTTCATTTCATTTGCCCACTTCTCAATAAGATCCTTTATTTTGGTAGGCTTATTTTTCTTCAGCTCCCTGTATATTCTAGTTATGAGCTTCCTATCTGAATTGTTGGTGGTGAGTATTTTTTCTCAGTCTGTTGGTTCTCTTGTTATAATGTTGATAGTTTCCTTTGCTGTGCAGAAGATTTTTATTTCGACAAGATCCCATTTGTTCATAATGGGGATAATTTCTTTTGCTCTTGGTGTCTTGTCAAGGAAGTCGTTGCCTACCCCTATGTCTTTTAGATATTTGCTTAATTTGTCTTCCAGGAGGTTTAGTGTTTCATTTTTAATGTTTAAGTCTTTGATACACTTTGATTTGATTTTGATGCATGGTGATAGGTGTGTGACTAGATTCATTCTTCTGCATGTGGATGTCCAGTTTTCCCAGCACCATTTGTTGAACAGGCTGTCCTTTTTCTATTGTATCATCTTAGCAAACTTTCTACCACCAACTCACAGTTGCTTTTGCTGGGTCTAGAATTGAGTCCAATCTCTCTCCCATCTCTGGTCATCTACCCACTGAATAGTCCTGAAATAAGTCTCTCTCGCTGGTTTTAACACATGACAAAATAATTTTTCTTTAATAATAGTTGTATTGTTAAAAAAAAAGAGTTACATAACAAATACATCAATCAGTTGATGATTTATCTATTGCTTTTTCATGTCCTCTAAAAATTGGATGGGATCCATGTCCCTCTCCAAAATATTAATGGCAATATGTTAAAATGTGTTATTAAAAATAAGCTTCAACTGTGTTGCTGATACTGGTCTCTTGTTCAGTACATACAAAACAGTTGAACATCAATAGCTAGTGATCGATCATACTAACTATACTCTTTTCAACTTTTATTCTTTGTTTTGCTTCTAAATAATCATGAAATTGTCCACATCAGCCCTTTAAAGTATGTGTTTATGTGATATGACCTACAAGTGAATCTGACCATATTGATAGGTAAATAAAGACAAATTGACTTAAAAATAGTTTTAAAATGTTTATATGACCACAGAAGCCCATTTCAAAATGTTTATGTTTCATCTGAGAAGAGAAAGTTAAAAATACTAGAAGCAATATAGATATTCAAAAGCAACTGAATGAATTGTAGTACATCCTTGTAATGGAGCTGTGCATGGTAATGAAGATCATCACAAATGAATTGACACTTCTTATTATTCATGACTTGAACTCATTATACTTTGGATATTATTAACACCTTGTTAAGTATATGTATCGCAGATACTTTTTGCCATTGTCTAGGTAGTTACTTCATTCTAGTGATTATTTTCTTAGCTGTGCAGAAGAAATTTAATTTGATGTGATGCTATTTATTTTTTGCTTTTGTTTCATGTGAGTTTTAAGTTATATTAAAAATTGTCCTGATTCAGGCCTAGTATTTATAGCTTTCACTGATTTTCAGTTGATATTTTATAAATAGTATAAGATAAAGGATTTAATTCTAAAAAGGCCATCAAAATCTCTCAAAACTAATGGTCAAATTTAGTGAAGCTGAGACATACAAAAGATACAAAAGTCAATTGCATTTGTAGACTCTAACAATAAACTGTCTGAAAAAGAAAGCAAGAAATTAACTTCAGTTATAATAACTATAAAAATAGACTTCAATATAAATTTAACTATGAAAGGGAAAAACTGATAGACGGAAAGACATAAAACAGCCATGAAAAAAACGGAAGACTCCTAAAAGTTGAATGACATGCTGTACTTAGGATCTGGAAGATTTGACAATGTTAAAACATGTATGCCACCCTAAGCAATCTTCAGGTCAAGGTAATCTCTATCAAAATTCCACTGACATTAAATAACAAACAATCCTAAAATTTTTATGAAATCACAAAAAATTACAGTTTTTAAGGTGATATGAAATTCTTCCTACTTTTTCTACATGTTGTAATTTGAGTCATGTACTAAAAAATGTGAAAAACTAAAGCTGTATCAGGATATTACATAGTCTAACCTTGAAATACTACTCCTTGATAAAGAGAATTATTGCGTAGAAAAGCATGAAAGACTTTCAAACTTTTGTTGCATGACAGGCAGCTGTCAAAAAGTATATGTACTATATGATTTCATTTATATGGTGTTTTCGCATAATATTCTTTTAAAAATATCGGTGATTGCTTGAGGTTAGAAGAGAAAACTGATAATAAAGAAACAGGAATTCCCTTTAGGGAGACAGGTGAAATTTTATGTTGATTGTGGTAATAGATACACAAATACAAAAACTTGTTAGAATTTATCTAAGCATATTTAAATGGATATAGTTTTCCTTTGTATAATAAACTTGTGGCAAAATGCACATGCTGTCAGAAATCACCATATCAAGCATTTTGAAGTGTACATGCTGTGACGTTGATTATATTCATATTGAACAATCATAACAAAAATCCACCTTCAGAGCCCTTTTCATCTTCCAAAACGAAACTGCAGCCACTGAATAGTCATTCTCCATTCTTCCCTTGTCCACTCCAGGCTACCGTCCCTGTACTTCTGTCACTATGAATTCATCTACCTTATGTACATCATGTATTTGTCCTTTGTTCCTGGAGGTTTGTTTTATGCAAATTAAGCCTCAGTAAAGTTGATATACTAAAAAAGCACCATAAACAAGATAGTCATTGTGCATTTTTTTAAATAATAAGTTTTTCACAGGTCTCTCTAATACTGTGTCTCTGGTATTTTTCTGAAGATGCTTTTGCCAATATGTTCTTATTTCTTTAAAATTTACATGTTTATAATGTCTCAAAGTTTCATATTTAATAATTGTCACATCCATTTGATTTTCTCTAGGTCGTACTGATTTTCTGAGAAATACTCTCCCAACAGGTGCTGAGGTGTACTTTCCCTAAATGAAATACATCCCTGCTATTGACTCTAACATATCATGTAATTTTATTCAATACAATAAGATCTACCTCAAAATTTCACTATTTAAAAAGCAACATAATTCTAAAAGATAATAACAGTAATATGAAACTAATAATAGTATACAGTAATAATATAATAATATGAAGAGGCCTCTATACCTTATAATATAAACATAAATGTCTCAATTACTTTTCCATTGCTGTGACTCAATACCCCACACCCGCAAACTTAGGATAGGAAAGGTTAATTTTAGCTCACAGTTTCAGAAGGTCACAGTCCATTCAGGGGCGGCAGGCAGCAATGGAAGCACATGGCAGAGGCAGAGGTGGAGGCAGCTTCTCAGGACATCACAAACAGGAACCAAGTCAAGGCGAGTTGAGACTAGTCCTCCAAGGAAGGCAGGAAAAAGCTTATATATCCCTCCAGGTCTCAGCCCAGTGATCGGCCCCTCCTGAATCCAGCTGTGGAAGGTGTGGCCACTACACACGCCGTAATCCTAACTTGCACACCTGTAATCCACCCCACCAGACTCCCAACAGCACATGGTTCCATAGACAATCCATAACATTTAAATACATGAGACTTTTGGGGGACATTCCAGAGCCACACCACAATAATGATATAGATAAATGAGGCAATGAAATAGAACTGAAGACTCCAAATGAGCCTAAGTTGTAATGAGAACATAAGGTAAATGTGACATGGCAAATCATCAAGCGAGGAAAAGAGAATTTAAAGTAAATATTACTAAGAGCATTGGAGCAGATGTTAATTCATTTTTTAATGCTAACATCTAACATTAAACTTACTTCAATTCAAACTTAGTGGCTTAATTTGTAATTTCTTGTGGCTCACAAGTCCAAATTTACATAGAATCTGAAGTTCCTGGGCCATCGGAGAGGCCTGGTAGCAAAGACCCTCCTCTCATACCTGGTGAGTTTGGAAAAGCCATGGAATTGTGACTCAGAATATATACACAAGAAAAGACTCCTAAACGTAATTGTGCTAGTAAACACAGAAATAAAATGCTCACATGTTCAAATTTCCATGAACAACATCAAACAAAAATAAGCTAATAACTACACATTTTGTAAATAACAGGTCATTATCAAACATAGAGAGTAATTAAAAATATAGAAAACAAACAATTGAATCTAAAAATGAACAAAGACCTGACTAAGTTATTGATAGAGAAAGAAATGCACAGGATACTTGCAGGGATAGATATTATTCAACTTCACTTTTAATGGAAATTCAAATTAAAACTGTACTTGGTTGCTATTACTGATCTTTTAGATTTGTAAAAATTCTCAATTGGCAAGTACACTCCATGATAGAGCAATAGGGGAAAAGAACTTTTAGATAGCAGTATAAGCCATCCTTCTCTCAGATTATCTTATTCAGATATTTTCAAGTTTTTTTTGTTTTAAATGATTCCAAAAATAAGTTTATGTACCAATGATTGTCTTGGCAGTGTATCTTTGGAATGAATTGTTCTAAGTGTGTTGGCTGGGGCCCAATAAGCACAGCTTCCTGAATATTGACAGTTCCTTTTCCTGGAGTCCACACCATTTCGCGTTCCTACCAGAAATGCATTCTCATTGTTACTACTTACATAATAAAAAATCAAAGATAAAGGAGCACAGTATGAAATTTTAAAAAAAAGATAGAAATAAATTGTACATTAAGCTAATACCACACCACATGGAAAAATAAAATTGTTTCTAGATATTTTGACTTCAGAATTCCTAAGTGAAATGCCATGTAAGAAAAGACTATGAAAAGCATGAGATTTATTCAAATGTTACATTTTAATTGTATTATTTGCATTATGGTTTTAGCATGATGCTATTTATATGGCTTGAAAAAACAAGTAAGTAAATGTGCTAGTGTAAGTAGGAATTGAAATTTTCAACCCAGAAGGGAAAAAAGGACATAAATGCCAAATAGAGAAGTTAACTTGAAAAAACTTGACTTGCCCATTTGGATCAGAACTTTCACTAAATCTTAAGGATCATAATACTGTTGATTTCTCAGTTGAAAGCAAGTTGAATGTCCGTCTTATATTTCATGGTTAAGTCTCTTTTTCAAAATCCCCGACAATCGATTTCTTGCCTCTTTTTGAATTACTTTAGCTCCAAAGAAATCACTCTCTCTCGTAGATTTGATGTTAGTCTGTGAGTGAGTCCTACTCCATCTGTACTAGACAGGACTTTGAGAATTAACTTAATCTTTCTAATTCTCTGCTATATGAAAAGGAGATAAGGAAAAAGTCTACAGGGCAGTGCTGACTCCTGGAAGGATTGGCCCAACTGTGGAAACAGTGATTTCTTACCACCGAGGTCTTTACGACATTGCCTAGCCACAAATTCATCCTTGAAAGTCTTATTTATAAGTAACCTTGTGACTCAAGGGTACTTTAGTACATCATTCAACTTGAAAACCTTAATACCCTCTGATTTAAGAGACTGGATTTTATCAACTTTTGCACAACTTTTGCCTGCTGCCAAGTGTTTCCATGATACCTAAAAATATGGGTGAAAATGGTTTATAAGTTCTTACATGCTGTTTTTAAAAATGTTGGTTTTGTAGTGGTGCACACCTGTAATTCCAGCACTTAGGAGGCTGAAACAGGAGGATTGCCACGAGTCCAAGACAAGTCTGGGCTCCATAATGTACTCAGGACCAGCCTTCTCTACAGAAAGAGACCATGTCTCAAAAAAAAAAATGCTGGTTTCTGTTACTACAGGTGGAGCAACTCTATTTTGAGAGTTAGGGAGTAAAATACAAAGACAAAGTGTTCTAAAACTGTAAATCTTTGGAGCACCAGCAAAACACTACAAGTGGAACATTCTAGACTTGACCGTGTGACAAGTCCTAGTCAACATTTGGGTGCACTAAAAATACTGCTTGAAATAATTTCCAGGCAATGTGAGTAAGGTGTATGGGAAACATCAATGAATTATGTGTTTATGCTTGGGCTCTATTTCTAAAGCATCTTATTACATAATGCGAATTTCCCAGCTCTCGAAAAAAACACTGCAGTTTGAAACACTTTTGGTCTCATATTTTGAATAAGAGGTCCTCAGCTTGTATTTTTAATAAATGATGTCTGTCTTGGATAGCTGTTGTTGCTGTGTCTTCTGCGGTGGTGTGGCTTGAAATCCGCCTTCCTGTCATTTCTCCTTGTTGCCCTTTCTGTGCCTTCTGGGCTCTACTGAGTGTTTAATCTTTCTCATGGGAGGAAATTGGAATAAAGTCCTTAGTTACCGTAAGGGAAAGTGTAAACCTGAGTCACAGTTTCCTCACGAATTACCTTATTAAACAGATCGGTTTTATCCTTTGCATAGTCATGTGAGACAACCTTATTGTAACCAATGGAGAAATTATGTCAACTTGATGCAATTGGGAATCGGCCTGGATTAGAGTGCGATTTGTGGGCCAGCGAATGAGGAAAGAGCATCCACGGGGATGCGGGAGGCACAACTGGGAACTCGAACTGCATAAAAGGAAGGAAGAAGAAAGAGCAGGTCGTTAAGCTTTTTCCTCTGGGTAAGCTCACGCCTTCACAATTGTCTACTGCCACTAACTTGCTACATGCCGCAGATCTTCATCACAGGTTCACTCGTCTTGACTTGCACCTGTCTGCCCATTGCTGATCTTCAGTCAAAGGTCTTTGCCAATGTACTTCGAACAAACGAGATCCCCAGCAGACTCTCAATGGCTGTCCTACAGTCCCGAACGGGTGTGCAACCTTGAGGTGGAGCAGCCATCGGACCCTCCAGCTCTTGCACGTGCAGGCAGCCATCTTGGACTATCTCTTTCCTCGGACTTGTAAGCCTTCCGAATAGATCCTTTTTGTCATAATTTCTGTAAATTCTGTCTTTTTTTAAGAACCCAAACTCATACACCTCTGTACTATGCTCTCCCCTATTTCCCAGTGTTTTGGGGGTAAAGAATCTCCTGAATAGCGACTGGGATTCTTGTCGATCAGTCACCTCGAGACTGTTCCTCCCCCTCACTGTGCTGGGTGTCCCGGCTGGGTGTCCCGGCTGGGTGTCCCGGCTGGGTGTCACCAAGGCCATCTTTGAGAACCTGACTCTTGTTTACATCCACTTACGTTTCCATACGTATTTGTATTTTATCAGTTATATGATATCTCTGATGAAATAAATGTTGAGTTCTTTAGGAGAGGTTAAATAATTTCTGTCTTCTTTGAACACTGCTCCTTTTTACTCTATTTCAATGACTGATAGACAATGGGAAGCAGATTCACTGTGCCTTGGGCAAACATGTGCTTGGGTTGGAGACACACGACATGTGTTTACACAACATGCTACATGAGATAGATTTATCACTTACCGCCAGAGATACAGAATCCTAAAATTCATTGGAAGCTGGCACTGAAGTTTTAAGAAAGCTGCCGAGGAACGGATGAGATTTGCATCTCTGAGCTCTACTGTCCTACCCCCAGGAGACTCAGGATGCCATGCTGTTGTAGGTTTCATATCCCGCCCAAGGGTTTCATGACCACTGAAATACAATTTTGAGGAAAATATCAGTCTGGGAAATGAGCCTGAGCCCCAGATGCACGCTCAGGACAGTCTGTAATGGTTCAGAATTACAAGCATGAAACTGGGATGGGAATGGAACCAAGGAGGCCCAAACCCACCGGAGAATCGCCTGGCTGAAGGGAAGGATAAACCCAAGCTGGCCTTTTGAATGATAATGGGCTTTCACTAGTCTTAACATTGAAGCCATTTTCCTACTCTGTCTTTTCTCACTATAAAACTTTCTAGTTGCGGGGTTACCAAGCTCCATCTTGTATTACGTTGTTCTGTCACTTACGATTCATTGGATAATTGTCTTTGAATACTAGACACATGGTTGAGATAGAAGAACCTGCCAATTCAATCTTACATACGTTTTCAACAAAATCCACACAACATATCAAAGACAGGTGATACAAAGGAACAATTCATGTACATATTAAAAATGAAATATATACATCTCCTGTCCCTTGCATATCATTCAGGTAAGACCAATGTATCTGACAAACATTTGGGCTTAGTCCTATAAAAAAATCTCCGGGAATGTCCCATTCTTTCTCTGTGCTAAGCCCTGTATTGTCAAATGGTTTATTATTTATCAAACCAGTTAGAACAGCCTTCCTCAAACTTTATGGTAGCTGGGACCAGTTTCATGAAAGACAATTTGTCCTCTGATGAGGATGGGAAGAAAGGTTGGTAGGGCGTGGCACTGGCACAACTGCCTCAGCTCCACCACAGATCGTTGGCATTAGGTTCTTGTAAGGAGTGCACAACCTAAATTCCTGGCGTGCATATTTCACTGTGGAGTTCACACTTCTATGAGAATCAACAGCCAAGGCTGAACTGAAAGGAGACAAAGCACAGACAGCAATGCAAGCATGAGAGGAGGCTGTGAATATGAATAGAGCTTGGCATGCTGGTCCATTCCACCCCTGCCATGTGGCCAGGCTCCTAGCAGCTATGTACTGGGAGCCTTGAATGTTTTAGCTAACTTAGAGAAACATTTAACTTCATGTGTATGTGTATGCATACTTACAATTTGTTGGTTACGGTATTATCAAAGTATGCATGTATATCTGTGTGTGTGTGTATATATCTGTATAACAATGCACACACACACACACACACACACACACACACACACACACATATATATATATATATTTGCAATAGGACATGAAAAACGTTCTTTGGATTAAATGAAAGCTACTTTCTTTTCAGTATTTCAGACATAATTTTATAAAGACAACATAGAATATCTATGCAAAAAAATAATTAGCCATAAACCTGAAGTAATTCATCCAGTGAAAAGTGTAGCATGAAACAATTATTTTCATTTAGCAAGCAATTATTTTCTGCCTTCTGAGCTGGAAACTCCCAAGTGAGGTGTGCATAAGCAAAAAAGAAAAGAAAAGTAACAAGACATGAATGTTTGCATTTAAGAAATATGTGTTTTCAAACTATTGCAA
Organism: Ctenodactylus gundi; assembly: GCA_004027205.1. Taxonomy (NCBI): domain Eukaryota; kingdom Metazoa; phylum Chordata; class Mammalia; order Rodentia; family Ctenodactylidae; genus Ctenodactylus; species Ctenodactylus gundi. Next base: position 52,862 of record PVKB01004900.1, on the reverse strand, counting down.
CACTAGGATGTCAAATAGAAGACACTGAGGACCCCAAAGAACACCGAACTCACTCTGAGAAAGTTTAGATGTCTTTCAAGAAAAATGGGTCACTTGAACTAAGGAGGGACTGAGCAGTGCTTTGTGAGACAGGAAAAAAAACAATCTACTTTGTCTAGAAAACTGCATGACATGATCAAAGATGAAGGCACAGATGGCAGAAGGACCGTTGGGGGACCTGAGGAGTGGGAGTTACTGGAGCCCCACTGAGGGGGTGACGAAAAGATGGTACTGAACTGGATTGACGACAAAACACAGGCACACATTTTTCCTAGGATTAAAAAAAAAAAAACCTTAAAGTTGAGTTCATGATGTACAAAATGAGACATAGCCATGAAGGTAAGACGTGGTTACAGCAGAGCATTGGAGCAAATTTGAAAATGATCCCCTAATTACTTCTTTACATCATGTAATATTTGATTGAATGAGTATTTCTTTTGAATCTCCACTTAGTTATCTCATGAGCTGAGTATCCTAGAGATATTTACATTAAGGTATTTACAGTGATTGGTGATCAGCCTCTTCCCGAACAACAAAATATCAAAGTAATTAAATAGGTTTTGGGATATAAATTTTAATTTTTATGATGTTCAATGTTTTTTTCTGTTTTTAAATTCTTAAGCAAAGAAACCATGAGTAAAGGATAAGATTTTTTTGAGAAAAATAATATTCCCAAGTGAGAGGCCGTGTCTTCTGCTTAAACATCAGTGAGATTTAGCAGGTCGCGGATGCAATGTGGCTGGGAGAAGAATATCAGTCCCTTGGTTCTCAAACTGTGAATCACGTCAGCAGAGAGATCTCTAATGAGTCCGAAGAGAGGCCAGTGTAATGAGCACACTTCTGGTGAAGGAAGAGCCTGCTGCTTCTTAGGAATCTAACTTCAAGTCCTTGTCTAATTCCAACACTTGGAACGCATGAAAAATGACTCTGACTACACTAAAAAACAGGATTGCTTTGTGCTTCCTCTTGTAAGACTTCTTTGGAGTCTTGGTTTGGTTTAAAAGAGAATTTCTGCTTAGAGTAGAATGAATCAGAGTTAGGATAAGTTTCTACAAAAGAGCAGAGGCCAGAGGCTCTGTAAATAGAGGTTCACTCTAGGTATAAAGAAACAGGGACTCAGGGGACATGAAACGTCTTGGCAAAGATAACAATTGCACAACCAATGTCTACGCTATTCTACTCAATTCTCAGACTAGTAGCCTCTAGATTATGTCAAGGAATTGGTTATCTCAATGAAATAAAAGCAGAAGTGATAGGTCACCAAGATGTCATTCTAATGTCACTGAGACATCACTATCACTCACGCTCTTTTGTTCCATTTGTGTATTCATTCAAATACTCCATGCAGAGGCCCAGTGTCAAGACAGAAGCCAGCCTGGGTTCTTGTGTTCTCCTTCACAGAGTGAAAAACAAAGCTTTGTGAAAGACACTGTGTAGTCCATACTCACTAATAAACCTCAAAATATTTCTACACTCCAAATTATATGGAAAATAATGGCCTTGGTTGTAATCTTTTGATTCTTGCAATCAGAAGTGAACAAGATTTCATCTGTTCATTCATTCATTCCTTTTGCAGCAGATGAGCTGAGTTTCATTTTACTTTGTGAATGAGAGGACACAGATCACGGCTTGCCCAGGAGCCTTATTTGGAATTACAAGAATGACTTTGAGAAATTAATTATCTGTTTAGAAAAATCAGCCATGAATTTTGTCATTATGAGATATGTGGGATTTATTACCATACTGAGAAACTGTTAAATCAGTGCATACATGATGCCAAGTTTTAAGATAATAAGAACTTGAAAGGTCTTGGGGCTTGCAGAAGCTATGGGAAAATTTCTAACACACTCAGGAGATATGAGTAAGAAGTAACTGGCTCATCTTCCTGCTATCTCTGTACTACTGGTAGTGTACATGTAGTTAGGTCTTTAGAGAAACAAATTTTGCAGTCAAGCTGAACTGATTTTGAATGCTGGCCTAATTATTTATTGCTGGGTAAGACTTTCAGTAAGACACTTAAATTACCTATTTAAATCTGCTTAATAGAATTTAATGAAAAATAATTCTTTAAGTTTTACCGTTGTTATAAAATTAAGGGAGGCAATGTGCTAAAAACATTTAATGCAATGTGTATAAATATAAAATTCAAAGCAAGTCACATTATCAGTATTTTTATGTTATTACAATATCTCTGAAGTAGAATTATGTATCTCTTTTTTATAGAAATCTTGGAGGCTGTAAGACAGGACAAGTTAGCTCTAATATTAAATTGGTACATAGCGTGTAGCTAACATTGAAAAATATTGATAATAACACAAAAAGTATTGTATAGGATTTTGCTAAAGATTAAATTATACATTTTTAAGAAGGGTAAAACAAACTTGTGAGCATATAAAAACTACTTTAAATATATTTCCATACTACTTGGTAACTTAACTTGCTCCAGTCTGATTCAATTCATAGAACTATTTGTTGCTGGTTACAGCTTCATTTGTGATGAGGAATATAAAAGTAGAAAATAAGTTGCCCATTTTCTAACCCTTTTTTTTTTTATCATACCAGGCATCTTTATACTTCCATGTCTCTTTGTTTAAAAGGAATTTCCTGGCAGCATTTTCTTGTGCAGTGCCAGCCAAATAACAGAGACAGGAGAGTGAAGGTACGAGTAAACCAATTGCCACCATGAGTGAATTTCTATTTGCTTCAGCTATGGGGTCCTTCATGTTCTGGTAAGATTCCACCAATGGCAGATTCCATGACACAGTCAATAGTGAACAAGAAGTTTGTCAGCGATGGAAAGTCCAGCTCTGTCTTCCAGAGCAAAATGCCAGCGTGTTCAAATGGGGTGATGTTGGTGTGGCCCACTGGTGTTTTCATTACCATGGAGAAGGTTTGTGACTGCTGGAGAGATTATGTCATTTTGAGGCAATCTGGAACAACACCTAGATTAGGGTTTGAGAACCACAGCTAGGTCGGAATTGAGACCCTCATGGATTAGCGTGTGAGTGATCTGTGGGCTAAGTGAAGGAAGAACACCCGCTCAGATGTGGGAGGCCCAACTAGGAGCTCAAATGGTACAAAAGGAAGAATGAAGAAAGATTGTTGTTGCAGCTTCTGCCTCTGGGAAAGCTCCCACCTTCACAATTGTCTCCAGATACCAGGTTGCTACACTCTGCGGATCTTCCTCACAGATTTTCTCCAGTCTGGACTTGTGCCTATCAGCCCATCGCTGATCTTCAGTAGCCAATCTTCAGTCTCTGGTCTTCGCCATTGTTCTTCGAACAACCGAGATCTGCAGCAGACTCTCACCAGCTGTCCTGCAGTCCTGGATGAGAGTTCTATTTCACAGCTGAGCAGCCAACACTCCACCTCTCACACGTGCAGGCCACCCTCTTGGATGATCTCTGTCCTCGGATTTGTAAGCCTTCCAAATAGATCCTTTTGTTATAATTTTTGTAAATTTGGCCTTTGAAAGAACTCAAACTAATGCAAGTTTGGATCTCACTTCAAAGGGGAAGCCAAAGAAAATTATCTTTTCCAGCACTTCCTCCAAGGTATGTTGATAGACACAAACCAAGACAAGCATGACAGCTTGGTCAGAATGTCAGCTATGTCTCCCATACACAACCCATTCAGCTCTCCTGGCCAAAGTCCTTCACGACAACTTTGGCTTCATGGAGGAACTCATGGACAAGTCCATGCAGTCCCTGCCTTCCAGAACCCTGCTTGGTACCTCTGGGAGCTGCAATGTATTGGTCATGGGCCTAGGTCACTGTAGTTACTGGAACTGACATGGCTTTGTGAAAGGTCATCACATAATCCCTGGGCTGAATAGGAAATTACTGGTGGGGCTTTCCACATATCTAACCCTCAATGTGCTGGTTCTGCATCTGAACTTCCACTTTGAGCGAGCGCCCAATACAATCACATCAAGAAGATAATAAAGGGCACCAGAGTATCTGGTATCCTGGGCTTTAAGGACCAGGCTGTCTCCTGAAATTTTACCAGTTACAACCCATTTTCCTACCTCTGATGCCAGGGCTGTTGTTGCCTACCATGACCATTTTTGTGCAGATCCTTTTTTTTTTTCATATGGGAATGAATTTGATAACAACCACTGATTTAATTTCAGTCCACGTGTCCTCCAAAAGTCCTCCAAACATGAAAGAAAGCAAGAGGTTCTCAGCTGCTTAGGAAGCCATGTTCCATGTAAGTCCCCAGCACACTGCAAATCTCTTCTCAGAGTGTCTACCACAGAATCCCTGGAAGGGGTAAGGGACTTCATGAGCCTTTCCTTGTCCAGAGAGCAGCCAAACAATTAAAGAAAATAGAAATATTATGATTAGAAAGTGAACACTCTAAATACAACTGAATCTTATTCTATTTAACTTTTATTCATCACAAATTGTCACACATTGCATGCTTTATTACACTCAAAACTTTACTTATTCATAAATTAGCAAATATTTAAATGAATAATAAATGACAGATATAATTGTCACAAGCATGGGATACAACTGGTTGTTTCATATGCACACCACTAAACTGGGGAGTGACAGGTTGGATTGCCCCAAAGTGCAACACCAAATGACATTTTCCTGATTAGACACTGAATTCTCCAGTGTCTACCAAATTAAGAATAAACTCTTCAGCCTTGTGTTTCTTTTTCATAACTATTCATAGCCCATCTAACTTTTTAAGGTGGTTGCATTATTTTACAATTTATCCATATTGTATTAATTAGTATTGCCCTCAATCAAAGGATGTGAGCATTGTTACCTCCAAAATATATGACCGTAAAATAGAACTTTTAATCATATGACCATGTGTTAGTGAGGGGGCTATTCTGTTATCTTCACAGCCAGAGCCAAGACCAGAGAAAAAAAGTAGTCTTTATACATAATATTTTGGGCATTGAAGAGAAAGAGAGAGAGAGAGAGAGAGAGACAGAGAGAGAGAGAGAGAGAGAGAGAGAGAGAGAGAGACAGAGACAGAGACAGAGAGACAGAGACAGAGACAGAGACAGAGACAGAGACAGAAAAAAAGAAAGTTTTCTGGAAGACCAGAAAGAAAAGACTATAGCATAGTCACATCATAATGAAAGCAAGGCTTTTACCTTGATCTTCAAATTACCTTTAAACACTTCCTGTTATCATTACTGGGCTCTTCTATGAACTCATTTGACATTAACAATTATGCAACGATTTGTAGAGTTGATAGGACTTCAAGAATAAATCTCACCCAATAAACCTCCTCTAAAAAAAGTTTACTCAATGCATGATTTTAAGTATTTAAAACGTCACCATCTTAATGTCATTATTATCAACAGCCTCCTTTAGCTATTATGTAATTGTTTTTTCTTTCTTCAAGAAATATTTTATATTGAACAAACTTCAAGGAAATTATACCAAGTGTAGGCCTCTAGTTTTGCTTTAAATAATTGAGTCTAGTGATCTCTGGCGCTCGATGGATACCTAGGAATGAATGAAATACTTCAGCTGAGGCATTGTATTCCTAGGCCTCCAATAAAGCAATCTTATTTAATTGTATAATCAATAAATAATTTTATATTCTAATTCTATTTATAGTGAATATTGGAAAACTGATTCGCTATAATTTAGAATCTTCTTACCAAGTTAACAGCAATATATTGCATTTCAAATGCAGTTTTATTAACCAAATAAATTAGCCTAACTTTTTTAATGATAAAATTCTGTATAAAATGCTGAGAGCTGTCAAAGACTCATGTGGATTTTTGTATTCAGTTTCTTGCTTTAAGTACCAGAGGTATATTTGCGGAGATAACCTTTGTACACATTCTCCTTGCCCTTGTCTAACTGCATGGTGCTTTTACATTCTGGGTCATCCTATACTTTCCGATTATCTCAAAATAAATAGTTACTACAAATTCTTTTCAGTGATTTCTTAGATAAAACTGGACAATTGACTAATGTGAAAAATTGCATTGTTCATATTAATCTTGTGGACTAATAGATCATGATAACAAGTCTTTAGGTAGGAATGTGGAGGCAAAATCTTTTTAAAATATAAGAAAATTTTAATGTAAGTTTTCATTGTACTAGGAAAATATTATGAGTAAAGGCAACTGTGAAATCTTTTACATTGTAGATAGGCAAGTCAGTGCTTATATATTTGGAAATGTTTATCTATTTCATAAATTGAGTTTACAGTAGTAAAAAATTTCCTGCCATGGTACAGGCTACCATCTTGAAGGCAAAGTTCTGGTATAAATATGGTGGTTCTGATAGGTGTTTGCAGCTACTTAGTTAAAATATAAGATGCGATACTTTATTCTTGAATGATACCAAGAAAATTTAAGACTAGCAGTTTTAAAGCTCCTTGGCCTTAGGATATTTTGCAATCTTAAAAATTGTTCAAGGCCCTAAAATTTTTTATGTGAATTATACTCATCAATACTTATTGACTAAAAAGTAAAATTAAAATATCTTTTGAGGTTTTTTGCATAAGCATTCAAAAGTGCATATTCTAACAGCCATTAAATCAATGATGTCATTACTTTATGTAGCCTCCAGAAAACACAACACAGTAATTATTAAGGAATGGGGAAAAGTGACAAATAATCGCTTAGTAATATTATAAAATACTTTTTAACTCACAGACACCTTTAAAAGTCATGGAGGCCCCTGAAGAGACCCTGGGGCACACTTGGAAACAGTGGCTTTAGATGAGTATATAACAACTAAAAAAAAAAATAAATAAAAAATGAAAAGAAGTCTATGAAAACTTCATCTGGAATTAGCACATTTAAAGGATTTTTTGAGACAGGGTTTCGCGTTGTAGCCCAGGGAATATAATAGTAAGAATTCATCTGAACTGAGACACACATTCTGGTAATAAGGTTGGATGATAGGAAAATATGGATTCTGTGAAAAATTCTGGTGGCTGCTAACATATGAGAGAAAACCCCTGTGGGAGCACAAGCCAAGGCTGAAGGAGCAGCTCCAGGCTGGAAGGCTCCCGCCGGAAGCTCCTTGTGCATCTCCGAGTTCTCATACACAGACAGTGTTGGCTGCACTAAGCAGAAAACAAATTCCCTAAACAAATCCCTTAAAACCTTCAGCTTCCCACCAGCGCTGTAGGCAATCTGCGCCAACGTGTGTGCCTACCACAGCAGATTGGGCATCCACTTGAGAGTTCCATTTTCGTGCATTTCACAAATGTCCTAATAAGCCATATCCAGAACTCTCTGTAATCTTAATGTTCTGTTTAAAAAGAGCAAAGCGAAGCAGAAAAGCACATGAACAAAAAACCCTTATTCAAGTGATTCACATAAGGCCTCCATGTTATTGTTAGCCTGTGTACCAGCAGGAGTTAGGATTCTGATTCGCTCACTCCCTCCTAGGAATAAAATTATCACCTTGTAATAAAAATAGAAATGATAGCTATAACTCCTTCTCTTGGGAGGAAGATTGGTGTATTGCCAAAGAATAAAAATACACATGTATTCTATTAAAGAAGATATTTTATGGGTAAATAAATTGATTTAATCGAATTCTAGTTTCAGAGCCAAGGTTTAGCTTTAGGACAATGGGCTACATTTGTTGGAACTAAAATAATACTGTATATCTGTGAGAGGTTCATTAAACTAACAGGCTAACTTAAAGAAACATTAACTTTTAATTAGAAATGTTCATGGATGCACAGTACTCTGGTTAAAAATGTATTTTTAAGTCTATTTTCTTCTATAAAATTGGATACTAGTTCAGACAAAGAGTTATTTAAGATACCTAAAAGGCAGTGTAGCATTCCTAACATCCTGAAAATATTAGAATAGTATTTATACATGATTAATAATATTAAAGACTAACTAAACCTGGTTGCTCCTTCAGTGCAAAGTGAAAATAACTATTAAACTGAATTTAAAAGAAAATAAAAGTAATTTCTCCCTTACTTCTCCATGTTTTGAATTTCCAGAAGTAGTGATCCGAGAAAACAAGAAATTCAGAAAACACATCAATGGCCTCTACATTTTGCATTCTTAGTGTATATGTGCTGGTAATTGCTTTGGTTCTATGACTGTTGTTATCCTGTTTCTGTATTTCCGCTTCAATCAGTTTAGCCCTTAGTCACTTCAAATTTCCCACAGCTATTTCCTCGAGGTCTGCATACTTGCAGCCGTTTGATCCAATCGGTATATTCTTGGTGATGTAGGGTTTTCCCAAAAGCTTAGTATTTGACTATAGGAGTAACAAACCTTGAAAAAAATGAAGTTGACCCAGAAAATGAGCAATGCAATCTTTGGAAAACTTTTAATTCAGCAGCATCACTTTTAAGTAACTGCCCTGAAGGTAAACTTCTAAAAACATGAAAATCCATGTACATAGTGCTATGCATTTCAAAATAGGGAATAATCACAAATAGAAAAATCAAATCTCTATACACAGGGAGAGGCCCAATCCTCCACGATCACCGACAGCCTGGCGTCCTCCTTCTCTGCTCGGTGGAAGAGTGGGGACCTTCTGGGACCTGCTGCAGAGTGAGTGCCAGCGTAGACAAGCAGCTGATAACGCCAAGCGTGCTTCTCCCATCCTGCCCAGTACGTAACAAAAGAAGAGGGGTGAAGAAAAATAGATCCCTACCTGCCTACTTGCAAAGAGGACTCACAGAAAAGACAAATCAACACTAATGAGATTAGTTTCTTAGAGTAGTACGAGGGAATGGAGGGGAACGAATGGCAAAATGGGAAGGGTTTGAACAGACAGACACCTTTTTTATAGTTCTGACACTGAAATAAGAAATAATAATACTTCAAATATATAAAAGTTAAAAAGTATTACTTTGAGAGTCTAAAATACAACACAAAAAATAACAATTGAATTGAAATAGAAGTTAATACTTTAACCACACTTTGTAGAAGATAAAAAAGAGTTAACCTTAGTAATTTGGGAAAATAATACATGTCTATGTACTAGAATACTAAAAAAGAAAACCTGCATTTTGATATGGTACAAGAAGATGCTTTGAAATACTGCTTAGGTGTGAGCTTGATAAAGGATAGTACCACATCGTGGCATCAGGCATTTCTCCCCCAGAAGCACAAACTCAATGTAATGACAAACAAAGACCATTTGACTTTGTGGTACAGTCTACTGTATACCGACCAATCCTCCTTAGAATTCTCAAGGTCACAAAAGACAAAAGACAATTAAGAATGATCAGAAACTGGAAAAGCACAGCCTCATGCTGTGGTTGGCTGTGGTTGGCTGTGTTGCAAATAATGTAAGAGTGACCTTCAGGGATTATTTCTTGACATCTTCTCCAGCTGTGAGCTGCATCAACAGAAAAATGCCATAGTTTAAAATATTTTCTTAACAACTGAATTGATTCTACTCAAATGTTTTGGTCAGTTCTAATTGAAGATTTAAAAAAAAAAGGTTTCTTGTGTGTGTGTAACTAAAAGTATTGGGAAACAGAAAGCTTGTGGAATTATGGACTGACTCTGTGTCATAAAAACGCCACTAGAGCACCAAGCAATGAAATATACCCAAGAACTGAAGATGCAATGGGAATGCTTAAAGCATGAGTTCACATCCATCCTCACTTTAGAAAAATTTTAATACTACTTTAGAAGAACCTTGCTAACTGTAGTAATTTGGATCTGGAGTGTCCCCAGAAGCCTCAGGTTCCTATGGATACTGCATGGGAGGTGAGGACTGGCCGGAAGAGGTGGATGCTTAGGGCTTGACCCGAGGGGGCCCATGCTGGTTCTGCCCCTCCTGTCAGACAGTCCCTTTCTGTTCCATCATGCTGGGAGTATCTCTGTCTTCCCAGCAGCTCTAGCTCTAGCTGTGGCCCACCATGTGATTCCACCATTTTCAGCCACCCACCCATGAGCAGACTGAGACCTATCGAAACTGTGAGCTACAATTAATCTTTCCTCCCTAGGATGTACATGTCAGCTATTGAGTCACAGTGAGCAAAAAGTAACTAAGACACTCATTTTGTTGTGATTTATCCTTATAAAATATTAATGCTGGTGAAAATTTTAATGTAGCATAGTTATTTTCTCATTTTTATATTTTCATGCCAGTAACAAAGAAGGCAGAATTATTTTGTTGCCATCGCACAGTGTGAAGAGAGGAAGAATTTGTTCTGGTATCTACAGATTTGACAGCTGAAATAGTGGGTTTGGACAAATGTCTCTAACTTCATATGGCTTTCCAAGCAATATCTCTGCAAGAAGGAAAGAGAAGAGGTTCTACAGAGCAGATGTTCATGTAGGATGCTAAAATTGTGGTTGGCTGTGTTGCAAATAATGTAAGAGTGACCTTCAGGGATTATTTCTTGACATCTTCTCCAGCTGTGAGATGCATCAACAGAAAAAAATGCCATAGTTTAAAATATTTTCTTAACAACTGAATTGATTCTACTCAAATGTTTTGGTCAGTTCTAATTGAAGATTTTAAAAAAAGGTTTCTTGTGTGTGTGTAACTAAAAAATATTGGGAAACAGAAAGCTAGCAAACATAATTTATGCTTGAGGGAAGCTCTGAAAGATTGAATAACTGGAAAAAAATCAGTTTTCAACATGTGCTGATACTTTTTAAAAGGTATTGCAATAAGAGAAATTAATTCTGCAGTTTCTTCAGGGTTAACTGATGCAAAATTAAGCTTCAGTATCCCAGATTGTTGCTAGGCAACTCATAAGATGCTGTGTTGAAAATTTTAGGCTTCTGTAGCTAATGTATTGTTAAAAGAATTCCCTGTTGATCCATAGAAACCAAAGGCATTTGCTAAGGGGGAAATCACAAAATAAAACAGTGGAACTTAAAATAAATGATTACTCTAAACACGAGCTTGCCAAAAGGTTACATTTGCTATACGTGAGTGGCCAGTGAAGAAATTCAATTTATGTGGGAAATGAAAGTCATTTCAGGGAATTAATATTTAATACATTAATAGAGATTGCAAATTAGTAATACCTATTGAAATGAAATGTTGATGGAATCTCCTATCATTTTCCAATGACATGATTCTTCTTGCCCACTGTCAACCTCTCTCTCCCCAGGCAAATTTCACTGTCCTGTTTTCAATTACGCCATGCACTTCTTAAACCCCACTGGGAGAGACTAACACTGCTAATGGAGAATGCTTCTTCCCGCTCACGGCCTCGTCATTCTGCGTATGCAGTTCAATTAGTGTAATGCCAGGCTCACTTGGTCTCCTTTGCTTTTCAAGTTTACAGTGATCGGCCCTAGCCCAGTATTTTCTGTGACCAACAGGGCATGTCTGTCTCTTCCAAAGGTTGGCACCAGTTATGCACACCCAATTATGTGACCTTCCTTGGTGAAGAGAACGATTGATCGCTTTGGCTCGATCGTTTTTCTTCACTTTGTTTTTCACCTCTTCAAAACTGGAAGTAGAATGGGGTATTATTTTGGACATTCCGTCTTTTGCAGGAATTCTGCTGAACTTTGAGGACATAAAGAAGAATAAGAGATAGGGGGACAACAAAGCAGTGGAACCAATAGAAACGTAAACAGAGGATCTCAAAGGCTGTGCATGGAATACAAAATTGGAATGAGGAATCAAGATGCGCAACGGCTACTGAGCAGGAAGGATCGAACTCAGTTCCCGAAAAATGCATGCGTGCGTTTTGCTGAGGGAATACAAGTCAATGATAAAGGTGAAGCTGCAAATTAGGGAGAGAATTGTCAAATATAGATAGATAGATAGATAGATAGATAGATAGATAGATAGATAGATATAGATATATAGATAGATAGATAGATAGATAGATAGATAGATAGATAGATAGATAGATATAGATATATAGAGAGAGAGCTCTTGGAGAAAAAGAAACATGGTAGTTTTGTATGTTTCCTCAGTGTAGTAAGTTCCTGAGATAATCAACTTGCAAGGAGAAAAGATTACAGTTTGCTCATAATTTTGAAAGTTTCAATCCATACATCACTGGCCTTGTGTCCCTGGGCTTGTGACAAGGCAGCACACCATGGTAGCAGGGCAAGGCTGAAAAAATTCACACACCTGGTGGCCAGTACAAGGCTGAAGAAGACTGACTGATGACCCAATATCCCTCCCTCGTCATGATCCCAATTCCCTAGAGGCTTCACACTAAGCTCCACATCTTGAAGTGCCTACTACTTCCCAGTGGGACCACAAGGGAAACAAGTCTTTACAGCATGGACCTCTGGGAACACATGAGATGCAAATGATAGCACACGGTGTTGTGAAGAAAACTGCAGGTAATTATTTTTCTGAATCACAACAGGGGAAACAGGTAGAGACCGGTAACGTACCAATTCAGTCAGGGCAAGCAGGGCTGGGCAGTCCACACAGGTGATGTAAAGGAGCTTCGGCACAGCCTTGGGTCACAGTGACAATACTGGATTCGCTTATGGAAAAATTTCCTAAGGGGACTCTGAGTTCCAGCAAAGTGAGTAGGATGCCTGTTTTTACCGATTATTGTTTATGGCAGTTTCCTCTTACTATAATACGGATCATTGGCATTTATTTGTGTTGTTTTGTTTATTCAGATGTAAGCTCTAGTGGACCGTAATTCTTTTTTTAACAGTTTTATGCAGATGCAATTTATACAGCATAAAATTTACCTATTTTCACCAAGCAATTCATTTTTTTTACTGTTTTCAAAGAGCTATGCAATGACTACCACAGCTTAACAGCTTGAGCACTCCCATTACCACAGAAAGGAATTTCTCACCTTTCCCTTCTGACTCTCTCTTTCTGTCACCAGCTTAGATAATCACTTACCCACTTAAGGTCTTTCCATATTTTCCTGTTTTATATACTTGGTGTATACAGCACCATATAACACGTGGTCTATTTTGTCTAATTAGTCTCATAGATGTAATGCTTTAGAAGCCTACCCAGATGGTCCTAGGCAGTAGTACCTCATAATTTCTTATTCTTGAAAAATATTTCTTTGTAAAGATGTGCCTCAATGTGTTTTGTAGTCATTCATTGAAGCATGTTGAGTTTTGGGGGGCTTATTATAGGTACAGTAAAAATGCTGCCACGAGCATATACTACTATAGTTCACACAACATGATTTAAGTGAGAATCTAGTGAGAGTCTATTTATGTAAATATAAGAATATTGTAACATAAAATTTCCAAGATCATTTACAAACCTAAAATATAATGTAATAGTACTCTATGGAGTATAAGGAAAGTAAGGTGGGGTGTCCCAAGTTTCCATACATGAGAAAACATTTGTAAAATTGTGCAATGAATATAAACAAAGAAAGAAACATTTAATTTTCCATTCTGTTTATGTATGACGTCTCTTGGGACATTCTGTATTACTAAAGGAAAGAAACTCAGTAGAGCTGTTTGGGGTTTGATCTGAAACATTTAACAATTATCTAAGAGCAATTTCAAAATTCAGTACAAGAGAAAAAACACCTCAAATTTGTGCTTCCAGGTGTGTGCCAATCCCTGACACATGAATGGATTGTGATTTTTTCATTTAACAAATAATTTTCAGGGGAAATGCACCCCAAAAGGCTCATGTGTCCTACAATGGGACCATTGGAAGATGAGCAGATCATAAAGACCCTTCCTTGTAGCCAGATCCTATTTATTTGATGTTAGCCAGGAGCATCAACAACTACAGTGACATTTTGGCTCAGTTATAGAGTGTGTAAGATGTGTGCCTTTGTTTTTTATGGTGCCTTTATAAAGGCTTTCTTGAGTATCCAATAAATAATCAAGTACTAATTTATTGTCAGATTTCTCAGGCCTTAATTAAGCAAGCCTGACACTAGTTGTAACTTTATAAATGTGAGATGGTAGAGTTGGGGATTTGTAGGGTAACATCAATGATTCTTGGTTGCTAAGTTAGAAAGATGGTCCCTGTGTCAGTCTCTGCAATTCCAATGTGTCTTAGCCACTTTTTCATCATCAGGACACAATACCCAGCGATCACTACTTAAAAGAGGAGAGCTTTATTTTGGCTCACATTTCAGATGTCTCAGTCCATGTGCATTAATCCATTGATGTGTTCATAATTCAATGGTGTTATTAAGAGGCGGTGGAAATTCACAAAGCAGGACCACAGTGAAGGGAGTGGCTCATAGCAGAGTGACCTTGGGATTCATATCTGGCCCCTTCCACTTGATCTGTTTTTTCTCTTTGTCTCTGTTTTTCTGGCTGCTGTGAGGTGAGTGGATTTCCCCCACCACACCCTTTCCTCCATGATGTTTCTGCCTCATCATCCTCAGCTTGAAGGTAATGGAGTCAGATGACCAAGAACAATTCTTCCTAAACACTGAACCAAAAGAAACCTTGACAGCATGGCGATTAACCCAGCATCAATGTGAATGGTATATTTGGCTATATTCAGGTAGCTGGATATTAGTCTAAATGGAAGCCCACCTTAGAATGATTGCAGGCAACATGAACCGTGCTTTCCAGAATTGGAGCCAGTATGCTTTCAATCACAGACTGTGTTTGGCAGATACCTACACCACTAGTCTGTCAATTCTTTGATGTTGGCATTCATTATTATTTGGAGCAGAACCCTAGCCTAGCCTTATGTTTCAGGCAACAAAATGGAATGGTGCTTGAGCATCTTCACAGAAGAAAATTGCGACCATCTTACTCCTTTAAATGCTTTGCAGGTAGAACCAGAAGCCTTCCTACTTGCTTCCGAATGCTTGGGTATTGTTACTAGGAGCCAATTGTCTTATCTCCCGAGAAGGCAGTGCTAACTCTGGGTGACAGCGAGGTCATGGAATGAGAGGTTCCTTTACCAGCCTGCTCTGCTCAGTGAACAATTGATAAGAAACCGAATTGGAAAGCTGGACCTTTGGTGCATTAAAAATACTTGCATTTCTCCCATTTGAAGAGTGCCTCAGCCTCCCACCTTTCAAAAGACCCAGCACCTTGAGTGTTTACATAGGTGACCAGCACACATGTGTACATTTAACTGAACTGGGCAGTTGGTGCCGACTATCTGTCATGGGGACAGCCAGCTCCTTGTACCTCATGCCACATTTTCATCCAGCTGATATCTCTCCCAAAGACAGAGCAAATTGGCAAAGTAAAACCTCTTCCAAATGTCATTTCCTTCACACCTTGGGTCCTCCTCACCGCCAAAGGTAATTATTCTCACCTTTTCTCAGTGAATAGCACATAACAACTAACAAAGAATTCCATAACCTTGACCTGCACACAACAAAAACATATTTTCCTCCAGTCCCAGTAAGCGAGGCAAGCATTTTAACCCAAAGGCATGTGCCCTCTCTCCGAGGGTGTGCTGAGACGTAACAGCAAGGGCATTCGGGCCGCAGGCTGCACTGGAGCATTCAGGCTTCCCTTCACCTTGATCTTTCCATGGAAGCATATTATTCCTTTTTTCCTAGTCCTGGGAAAATGTCATATATCTAACACTGGAATGTTGGATTTTAAGTCTAAAATGTCCCTAAAGGTGTCGTAATACTTGGAGGATGCTTGGATCATAGAACATATTTATTAGTGAATTAATCCACTAATAATTTCATGCGTTGTTAGGGCATGGGACCTCAGTGGAGGAAAGTGACATGAAAGGGTATATTCTGGTCCCCAGAGCCTTCTTTCCGTGTGCAATGAGCAGCTGTCCTTCGTCAAGCCCTTCTGCTATTGCAGCTGACCATGCATGGACTGAGATCTCTGAAATATGAGCCAAAATAGAGCTCTCCTCCTTGAGTAGTGGCTGTTGAGTATTGTGTACTAGAGATGGTAAAGTGTCAAAGAAACATTGGAATTGCACGAACTGACACAGGGACCATCTTTCTAACTTAGCAACCAAGAATCATTGATGTTACCCTACAAATGCCCAACTCTACCATGTCACATATGTAATGTTACAACCAGCGTCAGGCCTGCTTAATTAAGGCCTGAGAACTCTGACAATAAATTAGTACTTGATTATTTATTAGATGCTCAACAAGGCATTTGTAACAGCACCATAACAAACACAGGCACACATTTTACGCACACCATTTCTGAGCCAAAACATTACTAGAGGTTCCTACAGTTAGGGGTTTATGCTCCTGGCTAACATCAAATAAATAGAATCTGGCTACAAGCTGGCCCTCAGTGACCCTTTGTGCTTCCGTGTGGTTTCTTCTCTTTGCTCTTTTCTTGTTAGATCAAGTCTCTGCTCTCGGGAATTCTCCTCTACTATCCAGGCCACTTCAATGCCCCAAATACCCCAAGCTCAGAATTAATGTCTAGACATCAACAAGTAAATTTCAGTTCCATATTTCACAAAGCCTGTCATGACCCAGTTTGAAAGTCTTGGCTAAAATTCCTCCCAAAATTCCCCGCTTCGGCTTCCCAGGCAGCTTGCTCAGCCGGCACGCCAATCACTGTCTCAAGTGGGTCACCGTTCTCTAAGCAATGAGTGCGTACACTACGATTTGTCTTGGGGGTCTTATTCTCTGGGTCAGGTATGAGATATGTAGAGACAAGCCCATTGCCCCAAAGCGCACAGAATCCTTCAGCTGGCGGGGAAGCCCGGCGAGCCCCACCGTGGTGCCATCCAGGTGCTGCCCCGTGCAGTCCCGTCTGCAGCTCCGCTAACTCAGCGTGTAGCCTTCCGTGTGGCCTGCTTGGCAGCTCTCTCTCCTTTGAGCTGAAAGTAACAGAGAATTCTATGCTTTTGGTCTATTTTTGTGAGCATATTGTGTCCTGCCATCAAAAACAATCTCAGAAAACAGCTATTCCACGCAGCTTCCCCATTTATTCTCATCACTCATGAAAACACTAAAGTGATATTGTATCACACACACGTTCCAATACCAGCTCCAGGTACCTTGTGCTTTAGTATGAAGCTACTCCCGCAGAACCTTCCCTGGAGCACAAAGCCTTTACCTTTCCATTGATCTTCTCCACTGCGACCTATTTAGTAGAACTGGACTTTTAGTTCTCAAGGACA
Organism: Ctenodactylus gundi; assembly: GCA_004027205.1. NCBI lineage: Eukaryota > Metazoa > Chordata > Mammalia > Rodentia > Ctenodactylidae > Ctenodactylus > Ctenodactylus gundi. The sequence goes on along the minus strand of PVKB01004900.1, from coordinate 35,880 downwards.
AAAATAAAAGAAGAAAAAGAAAAAAATACCAAGCCACGTTAACATGAGTTTAAAGTCTTAATTTTTGATGAGGATTGATTATTGTACATTTGATGAGAAATTTTCTTATAGATCAACACAAATTTGCAAATGCACAATGTAAGTGGATGGCACAAATGAAGACCTGAATGTAAAAGATTCCTTTAGTGTCCGCAAAGAATTTACCTGAGCGATTTGCTTTCCCGCCTTCTATAATTGTCCATAGCTTCCATCTGTGGGACAACATACCGATAGAATATTAGATTTGCTTTTTTCTTCTTTTCAAAATTACTGCTAAAGCTATTCTTATGTAACACAAACTTACGACTTTTCTAATTTCCAATTTTTCTACATGCACATAATATGGTTTACCTAAAATCAAATTTGTTCTCATTTAAATTGACTGTTTCACTATATATATATATATATATATATATATATATATATATATATATAGTGACATTGAAATATTTATGAAACCTCCCCAGATAATTTCAACAGCATCCAGAAACTCACCTTTCCTAAGCGCATTTGAGAAGAGAGCCTTCCAATCTGTATGGAAAATTATTCTTAATTTCTAATGCAACGTTTTTTTCTTTTAATTACTAAGCATATCATAATGGTGAATTAGGTTAATTATAAACAATTAATTGGGCTGAAGCACATTAAACATACAACCTTCCAGTCTGGTAAATGGAAGGCGTCTACCACAGCAGGAGACGACAGAGTCATCGTATCAAATCAATACAATCATTTTTGTGTTGTGATTAGCACATTGATCTTTTTAATTCAAAAATCGTTCCCTCCACCTTCTTATTGCCACCTTGATATATGTCCACCTCTCCTTCTCTTGGGACACCACATATTTCAGGGAAGTTAGACCTGCCACAGGCTTTGTGAAATGATCTAAAGCAAAATGTCTCCAGTCTCGAAAATGTACAATGATACTGCCATTTTGTATTTAGTCAAAATATTAAAATCATCGCTGCACAGAAAACTAAATCACCAGTGCACAGAGGATTATGGGCCATTCTGTTGCATTGATTTACTATTAAATCTTAACAGGCAGAAATTCTGATGATAAATTGAAGAAATGAGCGCTTAATGAAAGAGCAGCAACTGCTTTTCTTGGAAATCTTGGGAGCCTGTGGCACTTGCCCACTTCTAACTGCAGTGTAGGGAGCAGCTCTAACTTTCATTCATTCCCATCTCAGTGTCAAAGTACCGCAATGAAAATACCGTCCACGATCTGAGGAGTGCATTCTAGGTGAAGGGCTCTACATCTCTTGAGCATTAGCAAAAAAAAACCGCCTTAGTATTTCAAAATTTACAATGAAATTTTAATGGTATTAACATCAGAATCACATGGATGTCAAATGTTCTTTCCCTAGAGATATTATTTGCATTAATAAGAAAGATTTATAATGTAAAAATGTAAGGTCATGTTAACGAAAAGACTCATCGCTTTAAGAAGTTATTAAGCTTATTTACCTACAAAAAACTTTCACCTTATTAATGATTCTTTTGAAAAATTTATAGATGGATGTGTATTACTGTTTTTCTGGGAGAGAACTTTTTGAATTTATGTAATTAATATTTCTTATAAAAGAAGTTTCTAAAATGGTTTGACAGAAGCCAATGTTAGTTTCACTTTTATTTGCTATTTACAAAAGTAAAACATTATATATATATATATATATATATATATATATATATATATATATATGCAGTAGAATAAATGGTTTTAGAATTATTAAGTCTATAATAATAAACACTTTTCCTTGAATATTTCTGTTATTTTTAATATGTCATAAGAGAAAAAAATTCATGTACAGACATTTTACTCAAAAGATTCTTTTCAAATGAGTATTCCAAATCCACAAAAGGGAAACTTAATGGCTCTGAGTATAATAGTCACTACCCTAAGAAAATACAATTCTTCAGTGTTCCCCAGTCACATGGTAACTGTTCAATCACCATAATATTCTTTGTAAATATCTACATTTTGAAAATGAGGCATTTTCTTTGACATCCTCAGAACAAGCCATTGGTTGAAACTGGAGGGTGTACTTTGGGTTTGGCAAGTCACTATTCCAAGAACTGTAACTCTTCTAATTTCTAAAATAGAACTTTTTAAAGAGAATTTATGACATTCACCAAGTGTAAGTGCCAAATGATATTAAATTAAAACATTGTGAAGGTGACTTGACATTAAAAACCTATATTTTAAAATAGAAATTAGGATGAAACTTACATATATTGAGAAAAGACTATTTGCGGCCCAAGTCCATCCCCTTCAGATACTGTATTCAAATACGTATATGTGTGTGTATGTGTTCCTTTATAACATACTTGCTATATATACTATCATTTATTTTAATTTCATAAAACACAAAAACACAGGACACTATTGCTCCCCTCAAAAATTATTGGAAATAGTTTGTTTCACATATTTCTTTTAATAAAAATTATATATTATCTATCTTAGTCACATGAAAACAGTAAATAAGAGGTTTTAAGCAAATTTTCCATGATTAGAGAAAACACATTTTTGAGCTGAGAAGCAAATATGGCTCTGTCCAAATGTGTGCTCTCTCTGCTGATGTTACCATAATTAGCGGAAGTCAGCATTTTGTATTGCCAAATATAAACCGATATTAAAATATTTAGTGAACATTTATGAAGCTACTTACTCCCTTGCTCCAAGGAGAACAAGCCTTTAGTTGTGTTTGCAAAGAAGAAGACATATTTACCAAAAGCAAATGTTTCTTAATAGCCATTGTAAAAAGCCTTAAAAAAATCAATTCTGTACAAACATATACACTTGTATACCACACGAAGATGGAGTTGCTTGTACATATGAAGTTTGACACAAGCGCTCGTTGCTGTCATTGGATTTAAATGCATTAGCATTTGGTGGGGAAGGGATCTTTCGCTGGATTGTTTGCAACAAACAAAAAGATGCACTATTTAAAACATTTTACTTTCTCTTACTCATTTCTACAGTTTTCACTATTTTAATGTACACATCAATATCATAAAAGGTATTGCCTGGGCCATGAAAGTGAACTACAAATTTCACAATGTAAACAAGAATTTGAAGTTAGTAACTCACTGAAAGCTGTTGAGTCATAGAAGAGTTACCCCCCTTGAGATGAACCATCCTTCACACAAATTTCTTGCTCAATAATAGGATGCTGAAAGCACTATATGGATGCTGCTTCTCGTGATGCCAGATGTGACATCTAATATGACAGCGTTTGTTGAGAGGTTCCCTAATTATATCAAAGTGGAGGAAGCTGGAAAATCCTTGTCCTCTGCTTTCTTGATAGAAGTAGTTATTGCTTAATCATTTACTTCGTTTACATTACAAAAATGTTGTATGTGTGTGTGTGTGTGCACGTACACGCACACACACATGCTCATATGTAAGTAAATATGGACATTAAATCATTGAATGATTATTGTTTCTTATGCAAAAGCCTAGAGAACAAACTGAGGCACTTGTGTAGCTAGTGTTTCTATGTTCTTCTATTTGTGTGTGCACATGTCTCCTCTAGGCATAAAACATGAATCGTGTCAGAGCTATTCCAAGCAGCGTCCATGCTGCTCCCTGAGGGGCACCCTAGCATCTCAGAGTGCCTCTGAACAGTCTCCTTTTCTTGTATCCCACATGCTTTTGTGACCAAGTGGAAAATCATTGCTCTCTTGAGTGATTCTCCAACTGACACGAGGGTTCCTTTCTCCAGGGAATCAGAAATTGCATGTAACAGGGTCTTCAGAGTTGACTGGATGAGCTGGGCCTGGTGGCACAGGCCAATAATGCCAGCACTCAGGAAGCTGAGGTAGGAGGATCGCAAATTCAAGTCCAGCCTGTACAACTTAATAGTATAGTAAGACCCTGACTCAAAATAAAAAATAAAAACAAGCTGGGCCTACAGCTCAATGTGAAGGCTGATCCCAGTACAATACACACACACACACACACACACACACACACACACACACACACACACTAATTGAGTTGGGGCAGTGTATTTCATCAAAGATGGCTGAGTTGAAGGCCTGACGAAAGTGATGCTCTTCCACGGTTGGAGAGCCACTTTATAACAAATGCACCTCTGTGGAATAATAGCTGAGGTAGGAAAGGTTACCTGCTGTTCTGTGGCCTATTGTTTCCCTTTAATGGACACACTCAAGTGGAAAGAGCTGGCCAAGCCAAATCCACTTTACATATGCAATCCAGACCTAATGGTAAACATGCTCTTGGTACTTGTCAGCCAGATAAGAGGTAATAGAAATATCTCACCAGTAAAGTGTTTCGCCAGATCACACTAGCTAAATAAATTCAAAGTTTATGAAATTATGATCACAGATAACTAGAAAATGTCTCATAACTTATGTAATAAGTAACATGCTTCAATTGTTTTAATTTCTTTATCATGTAGTAGACTGCCTTCTCCAGATAAACAGAACCCACATAAAGGAGATGATGATGACAGACAGACAGAAAGAGGATAGAGAGATAGATAGAGGGAGAGACAGACAGACAGACAGACAGACAGAGAGATTCAGACAGACAGATAATAGTTAGATTGATACCAGAGATATCTTTAAGGGTTTGGATCTCACTGCTACAGAGATTGAGAAGCCCCAAGACCTGAAGTTCCAAACTGGGATTTTACGAGATTCCATGTCAGGAGTAAATCAGCAGCCCAGTTCCGAAACAGAAAAAAAGAGTAGGAATTTTCTCTTACTCATGAGAGGGTCAGTCTTAATCTCTTGAAGCTTCAACTAATTGGGTAAGGCACACCCCACTGTTCTCAGAGGACAGCTTCAGCGCAGGACCGGAATGTGAATCTCATTCAGAAACACCATCTCAGAATACTCTGCATTATTGAGAAAATTTAGTCCTGGGTAAAATCTCTTCTTTCTGTAAATCTCATTTGGTGATCTGATATTTTGAGTTATCTCGAAGAACTACAAAATATCTTTTTAAAATTCATGTTATCGGACTGTGTAAAACTATTTGCCCATTTTTAATAAGACACATTTTAAAGTACACATAACCCAGGGTTCCCAGGAGAAAAGTCAAAACTGAAATGGCAGTCTACTTCCTCTGCTCTCCTTGTCTTGGCGTCCATTCTGCATGCTTGTGTCAGCTCTAGGTCTTTGGGGCTTGCTCCGTGTTTTGGGTGCCCAGCACCGGAGCAGAGCCTTGTATTTGAAAGTGTCACTTGTAGCCTTAGGGACACAACGTGGCTCTTCATTTCTTAACACTTTCTTACACTCCTCTTTGCCCTGACACAACTGTTCTAACATGAGCTCTTGGCATTTTTGTTTTCTCATTCTCTTTGTTAAAGAAAGAGAGAGAAAAAAAACTATTTTTCTTTTTATTAGTCCAAAAATGAGAGACAAGAAAAAATAAATGGCAGAAAATTTAAATTAACTCATCAAGATATTGGAAAATTCCATGTGCAAGCAGGTTTATCATCCAGCTCCCACACAACCCCGTGGTTATCGACCTGTATCTGCTCAGCCAGGCAGGTATTATAATCCATGGACTTGGGTGGCCTTGAAGGAGAAACCAGGACCAGGAAAGGACAAAGACATAGATGAGGACTGGCCCCAGAAAAGAGAACAAGCTTTTGCAGAAGGGATTCTGGGGACAGAGAGCCAGATCCAGCACCAAGAAACAGATTGCCAAATAACGGCAAAGACAATTTGTACAAGATTCCAGAACCTGCCTCAGCTGGAATGTTAGAGCAACATGGGATTCTTTGGGTCCATTGCTGTGAGTCTGTGACAGGAAGCACAGCCTAGAGGCACAAGTTCTAGAGATAGGGGAATTCTTTTCAATCTTGGGGTGTCGCCTATCAGCTGTGAATCTTAGAAAAATGATAGTTTTGTACTTCAAGTTTCCCATTTGTACTCTCTACTCAGATGAGTATTAAATCCTATTTATGTTAATGTAAAATTAGAAAAACACCTAAGCCAATGAATGAATGCAGAGAATGACAGCATTTTGCCATCACTGCAGCTCTGTCAGTCTTCCCAACCCTTCTGCCTCTTGGTTGAGCATCACACAGAAACAGGATGTCTGCTCTGTTGTTTCACAGTGCTCTCTAGAAGCTTCTGTCAGCAGAACTAGGAAGAAAGCTGAGGGCACCTGAAAATCTCCTGCAGAGACAGGAGGAGAACAAAAATCTGCCATGCAAAGGAGGTGAGGGAAATTCTTACACAATCCATTTCTCCTGATTCAAATTCAGCTGGTCTAGGATTTTCAAAATGTTTTAGGAAAAATCTTTATAAGAAAACAAGCCATCTTACATCATTTCTATAATGTCACATCTTGGTCACTCTCATTGTTGGGACAGAACTTAAAGGAGGAGAGTTTATTTTACCTTACAGTTTCAGGAGGTCTCAGCATGCTCATGTGTCTCTGGCTGGCAGTGGTGGAACAGCATGAACAGGGTGAGGAAGGACCCACTGGCCAGGATCTGGGCAGGACCCACGGAAAAGGAGCTCCAGTTACCTCCTCTAACTGGGCCTCACTTCTCAGCAACATGTGAGAACAATTAGGTTAATCTACTTGAACTAATTTAGCCCATGATGTAATCACCTTTGAAATACATGAAGCTCATGGGGGACATTCAGGACCCAAGCCATCGACCAACCTAAAGCATCCTCAGCATCATTGACTCAGTGGGTATTCAAGCTCTTGCAGCCACGCTTTACACTAGTATAACCTGTGATTTTCTCTGTTTACAAACAAAGAAAATTTACTTAACTATTACTCCAGCTATATCAAAATGGAAAATGGGAAGCAGTATGAGTAAGGGGGAAGCACAAGGATGAAAGGAGATTGGGACAGCGTGGGAGGCAGTTGAGCCTTAAGGAACCGCATTGCTTGTAAACAATTAAACATAATACTATAGATGAAAAATCATCACAACAATTGTTAATCGGAAGAGAAAATTCCAGTAGTAAAATTGTGAATTTAAGACAATATGAGTGACAAAATGCTCCTCCCCAAAAGGCCCTTTCTTAGTCTAAGTTCTAAATAATGTATGCACACTTGAGTAGCCCTACTTAAATTGCCTTTGAAAGTAAGATCCTCATGGTTTTGAATCATCTAAACTGTCTTTAGGTGAAGCATGTGTCTCTGCTCCCTGTGCTACTGCACATTTCAATATTTACAAAATAGATTCACAATGAGCAATAGCATACTGATCCTAAAGAAGAGAAATAGTTCACTCGCATCCCATGTTCTTTCTGCTCCAAATTCCCTGAAACAATGAAACGGGAGAATCAGAGTTTTCAGTTTCTGGAAACATTTTTTTTAATGTACCTCTCCCTCCTTAATTTTTTCTGAAATACACATTAATACAGTTAAAAGCATTGTTTCCATATTTTAATTTAATTTTATCTTAATACACACACAGATTTCAAGTAAATGAAAATTTTTCTCTCTGAAGTTCCTTTCCGTATAGTACTCTTGTTTTATTTTATAATCAATCTGCTATGGATGCCACAAAATGCCCCACAGACTGGATGACCTCAACAACACAAATTTGAAATTTATTTTCTTGTAAGTCTAGAGACTAAAGACCTAAAATCAAGATGTGTGCAGGGCTGGTTTCTTCTGAGGCCTCTCTCTTTGACTTGCAGACACTGCCTTTGCTCTTGGTCCTCATGTGGTCGTGTCTCTCTCTCTCTCTCTCTCTCTCTCTCTCTCTCTCTCTCTCTCTCTTTCTGTGTGTGTGTGTGTGTGTGTGTGTCCCAAAAATTCCCTTCTTATAAGGACAACAGTTAGAACATAGGACCAGGGCCCACCTGGAAGGCCTCATTTAGTCATATTTCTCTAAACACCTTGTCCCTGAGTAGTCATATTCTTTAGCGCATGAGGTTGGCACTTCAACATCTGACTATTGGAAGGACACCATTCAACGTTTAAGAACATTATTTAAAAGACCTAATCCAGTTGTGAAATATGAGAGAATCACTACCAATGGATTTATTTTTTTTTTTAATGTCCTGGAATTAGTCTCAAAAGAAACTTTCCTTGGAGCAGATTTTCCTCAGAGTCAGCGTGCATCCTTCTGTCGCATTGTTCTTGACTGTATACAATAACAATGCACAATACCACCTGTTCTCTGAGGGTTAGTGCTGTGGAAGGTCAGGCTACCCAAGCTGGTGGATTCTGATCCTTCTGAGCACAGGAAGCGTGACAGCCGACACCGCGGACTCCGGAAGCAGCAGCTCGTGAGTTGTGTAACTCCAAGTAAACGCTTAAGGCCTCCGTTTTCTGAAGATCGATTCACTCAGCAAAGCGCTTGGTAAACCATATGTCAGAACCGTTGTGACTGTTCACAACGTGTCAGTTCACCAAGCATAGCTCTTCACACAAATGGATGCGAGAATCTCACCAAGTGCAAATTCAAACTGAAAAGGCAGAGCAAGGTGCAGGGAACGAACAGGAAAGGGGAAACTCTAAATAAAGAGCGCAGGGTGAGGCTTTTCCAGGTTGTGAAACGGGCAAATGGCCTAGTAGAGAGGTGCTGAAAACAGAAGCCGGCAGAAAAACTTCTCTACTCACCCAGCAAGAGGAAGGGGACATGCCCTGTGGCTCTGTGCTCCTGTTTCGATGTCTGGCTGACCACACGCTCAGTGGTTCTGATGCTCGGGAGAAGGGGCAGGTGTCAGGGATCACTGCTTAACTCATTGTCCGATGCTTGCCAAGGGAGTCTCAGCACGAGATACAATGAAACAGCAGAAAAGCTCAAGCCTCTATCTAGGTTATTGTTTGTTTTAAAATACTTTTTGTCATATGAGGGAATAAAAGTGAGTTGCTGCATACGTAATTTTTGTGTGCACTGACCATTTTTCTATCTTGCACCTTTTCATGTATTCAAGTGTGAAAGGCAAATGCTAGATGAGGGAAAGGTGTGAACACTCCAGAGATCACATATGCATGTGCTTAATATCATTTCATTGTGATTTATGGCAAAGGAGCTCTCTAATTAGAAACAGATGAGAAAGGCACTAAATTGTTTTAGGAATAATTCTTGAGTTCACTGAACTGACAAGAAAAATACCATTACAAACCATCAAATAAATCTCTGAGTTTCCCAAGTAAAGCTCTATTTTTTAAAATGATTTCTGCATTACCTACAGGACTTCATTTGACGTGGTATGCAGTTATGCCTTCTGGACATTTCCATAAGACTTTATCCAAATGAAAGATTATATGATTTCTCAAAGAGAAAAGTGAATACGAAATAACCCACTAAACATTTCACAAGGGAAATAATTTATGCACAAAATATACAAGTTATGAGAAAACACATGGTATATCTTCAATTATGTTTTACCAACTCAGACTCTAAAATGTTTTTATTCAATTTTTGTATAAGTATAACCAATTATACATATAATACACATAATCAATAAACAACTCTTTGTCAACACTAAATAATTGTGAAGAAAAAAATCAATGATGGTGATTTAATTTTACACACAAATGGTTGTAATTTAAAGTGCTCTAGCATTCAGTTTGATCTTATTATAAATTATTTAAATTTCTAGTACTTTAAAACTATGTAGAAAAAGCATAAATGTCTACATTTTACATATATTGCAATTATCCTTCATATTCATGGCCAAAATTTCTCTGAAAGATTATTTGCCCATTATTGTTTTTTCCCAAAGTCTTTCTCAGTCCTTAAAAACTATTATGTGTATATGTAAATATGTTAATATTAACCACATATACATTTGAATGCAGTATATACAGAAGGGAGGAAAATATCTGCCTTAAGGTTAACAAAAATTTTGTGAGTCTTTAATTCATCTGTCCTAAATAGCCATGTTTGTTCTTTTTGGGGTAATTTCTCTAAATATGCATTAATATTTTTCCAAAAGTGGAACATACCAGAAACCATTCATAAAGGGTTTATAGCTGCTAAATGCTTATGTATTTTATTTAGAACCATATAGCTCACAATAGATTGGATCTTGAATATCCCCCAGAGGCACTTATGCTGAAGGCTTGGCCCCCAGGCCATGATGCTGTAGGGAATTGATGGAACCTTTAGGAGGTAGGACCTAGTATGAGAAACCTAGGTCTTGGATGGATCTATGTTCTTGAAGGTGACACTAGAAACTCTCTTCTCCCTCTACCCTTGTTTCTTTGTCACCATGAAGTGAGTAGCTTTGTTCCTTCGCTCATTTCAGCCATGATGCATTGCCTTTATGTTCCACACGTCCTTGGGCAACTGGGCCAGATCCTCATGGACTGAAAGCTCTGAAACCATAAACCAAATAAACTTTTCCTCCTTGTAAGTGAATCATCTCAGGTATTTTGTAACAATGATGCAAAACTGACTAACACACAAAAGCTCTGATCAAAGGAAGGTGCATTCTGTTAGTTGATAGTCTAGAACACAGCATAATATACAGATAAAAGGCGCTTGCTGCAAAAATATGCATAAAGATTCTCTGGTTTCTAGCTTCATGCTGTGTGCTTATACTCAGTAAGAGAGATCTTAATCTTTATTTCTGAAAGATTAACTGCTACCTTTCTGTAAGGAACGTGCCTCCGTGAATTAGATGCCAGCAGTGGTCTGTGTGCTGAAATCTAATACTTACTGTGCTACACAGGCCCGAAAATGCTGATCCCAGGGAGACCCGAATCGCCTAAAGGCGTTTTCTTGTTGTGTTCAGAGAATGGCTCCTATTAATTGGCTTTAATTCAAAGTTCATTCACTTCCCCATACCAAAAGCACTGAAAAAGTCAAAGCTGAAATCATGAGAATTTTGAAACACATTGCCTGTACCCACAAAACAATAAAGTCCTAGATTGAGTTGACTTTGCTGTGCCAAAATTATTTCAGAAGCACGTTTGTCAGTGATTTTACATGTTTATATCCTTTCAACATGTGAAATCATTGACAAATTTGACGATAGGAGACACTATGCATACGTGACCACAGGGGCTGAGTGGAAACCTCTCTAATTTCTGCTTAATATCTTGTAAACGTAGAAGTTCTCTAAAAAATAATATTTGTTGAAAATATTTCTTTCTAGTCTCTTGAAGGTTGTCTTAAATGATGATCTAAAAACATTAACATTCTTCTCTGTCTCTGCCAAAAAGTCAATTCATTACGTATTCTGAAGGATCCACTGCGTGTGTGTGTGTGTGTGTGTGTGTGTGTGTGTGTGTGTGTGTAGAAGAAGTTTTCGTTGTCAAAAATTTTTACAAACACATACGAAAAAAGAGCCTGAGTACAGTGATACATGTGAGATACTGGAATGAAAAAGAATCTGGTTGAATTCCAGCTCTGCTTGTGTCGAAGTAACTGTGGAGGTCCTCAGCCTGTGTCACTTCACTTAAGGACCTAAGAGAAACAGGTCATACCGGAAAGCCAGGGTCAACTGATGAGCATGGGCACAAAGTCTGTTTCTGTTGCTGCTTCTTTTCCTCTTCGGTCTTCCCCCAAATGTTTTTCTCACATAGATCTTACATCCTTCCACTTCCATGAAGTAAGACTTCTGCCCTCTAGCAATGGTAGAGACAGATGGCACACAGGTGGTGAACCCAGAGAGCCGAGAACACATAACTGTTCCATACAGGCTCAATATGGCACCAGTGAGGATGAGGGCAGAGGTGATATTGAGGTGGGTGTATAGTGTACTTTCCACATATTCTTTTTCTTTTTATTATTTATTATTTTAATTTTTGTTTTGTTTAGTTTTTTGAGACAGGGTCTCACCCTTTAGTCTTGGCTAGCCTGAACTCACTTAGGAGCTCAAGCTGGCCTGAACTCCCAGCAACCCTCCTGCCTCAGCCTCCTGAATGCTGGGATTACTTACTGGTGTGTGCCGCCACACCCAGTTCATGTGGGGCTGGAGAATCAAACAAAGGGCCTTGAGCTTGCAAGGCCAGCAGTTTCACCCCTGAGCCATTCCTCCAGACTCTATTATTCTTAAAATAAGTAAATATTTATTTTCAGAAAATGGAACAGTTTTGAATAGGGCAAAATTAAGATTTACTCAAAATCACTTAAAGGGCCTTTGGACTTTTACAGGGAATGAAAAACACTAATAGGAAACTATTCTCTATAATTTTTAAAAATCGGGTTAGGTACAGTATTCTTTTTTTCTTTCCCAATTTGCATACACACATGTAGATATAGACATAGATGTCAAAACAGATAGATAGATATGCTATAAGTCTAACTGAATCCTTGGAGCAGTTTCTCACATTCAGCCAATCAAAGTATCTGCAGAAGCAGCTTAGTCCAAGCCCCTTCCTGCCTGCACACAGTTTTGTCATTACAAAGGTCTAGAGAAGGTCATTGTGCAGGGAAAATGAAGTGACAAAAAAAGAGGGACAGAAAGAGAGAAGAGGAAGGCCCTGCTCTGTCCCCTTGGGTGGCAGAGTTGCAGGATTGCACTTGAGGACGTTTCCAGGGTTTATTTTAAAAGTTACTGGTTGTTCCTGCCTCTCCTCTGATAAAGGCACAAAGCAAAGCTGAAATCCATCTTCATTGTCTAAACTCTTTACTATTATATCCAAGAAAAAGGCTTGTAAAGAGCATGCAAGAACCCAACAGGCAGTAAAATAATTAAATGCTGGTGATGGCTTAGAAGGGCCAGTGCTCTCTGAGCTCATCCCATGTGTCAGATACTATATTAAAGGCATCACAGAGCTTATTTTTAAAAATGCCTTCAGTTATACTTGGATTGGTTCTCTTATTACCCATCATTCATGAAGGAAGGATTATGGTTTGAAGAATCTCGAACTTGTGAGGGACATGAATGACACACGGTGGTCAACACTAGAAGCTGGGAATGCCTGATGCCAGTGATGCAGTGACCAAGGTACATAAAGTTGGATAACAGAGAGATACAGAGATAGAAAGATATATAAATATAGAAGGATATACAAATATATACATTTTTGAGGGACAATTTGAGAGAAAAAAATAATAAATAAGGTTATACAATAAAATAAAAAGGCTATTATATTCTAATTGATCTTGCTAATTTTTAAAGCCTAAACATTATCTACAGAAAATCAATTTCCAAAACCACCAAGCTATTGAAAATAGTTAATTAAAAATAGAAAATAAAATTATATTTTAAAATACATTATTTCACACTTAGGTTATAAAGTTTTGAAGTTGTAATCGGCAAATAGGTAGTTCACCACATACTACAGAAGTTCCATGAAACAGTAGCTCTGCCATTAGTATCTCCATTTATCAGTAAACTTTTAGTTTTTATTTTTATTTGGATTAAAGTTCAGGCTGACAACTGTCCAGCTTACTTGACTACCAATTGATTCTTTATATAATTACTTCCGAAAAAAAATTGCTTTTGAAGAGACACAAAGTTATTTTAGGTTCACAATTATAACATTTATTAACGCAACTTTATTGGCTGTAGCAGTTACTACAATGTATTGATTTATTAGGCAATTCTTACAAGACAACTGCTTCTTAAATATTAAAAATCTATCCCGGCATTGTATGGAAGGACATGCTATTTCATACTACTTTCATTTAACCTCAAAAGAAAAAATAAGATTTTATAAGGCATGTGTTCCATGTTACGCTGATTGGATGGATTTTTTGTGAGGAGGACACTTTATACATTTTATCTAGGAAAAAAATGAAAGGGGAGAGGAGAAAGGGAAGAGAGAGAGTCAAGTTTCTACTTCTCTGAAGGAGACCCTGAAGTGGGGGTTGCCTCAGTGCTTTTTAGAATGTTTATTTATTTGTTTGTTTGTTTGTTTTTGAGGCAAGGTCTCGCTCTGTAGCCCAGGCTGGTCCTGATCTCACTATGAAACATAGGATGGCCTTGAATCTACTGCAATCCTCCTGTCTCAGCCTTCTGAGTGCTGGGATTACAGGCGTGTGCCACCACACCTGGTTTATATGGTGCTGGGGGACCCAACTCCAGTACTTAGTTCCTGACTCTGCCCTTTCTGGGCAAGCGCTTTAACTGCTGAGCCATTCCTCCAGCTTTGCCTCCGTGCTTTTTTATTAATAAACATAAAGAGTAAAGATGACTTGAGACAAAACATAATTTTAAAGAATAAGTAGATAACAATGAGTCTACTATGGGTTACTAAAAGAAAAAAACGCAAGTAGTTCTCTCATTGTTCTTTAACACTAAAGACTTTTAATGCAGATTTCTATAAACAAACTTTCAATAGGAATGCTACAGAATGAACAACAGAGAAAGACAAGGTGTAACACACTTTCCAGACATTATTAGTAGCTATGCTAATATGAAAATTTTATAATCATATATTTTGCAATCGACGCCCATGACAGAAATATACACACATGTGTGTAGAGATGTACACATAGGGAAGAAAAAATAGTAAGAAAATATTTTTCTTATAGAATTTCAATATGTACATGGTGATTTTATATTATGTCAACACAACAAAGACGTGGGAAAACGAGGCAAACATATATGTATGTACGAGAGAGCTAAGCAAAAATGACCAGCACAAAACTGAAACTCCCACAGTAGAGAGAGTGGGAGGATGAGGCACAGGCATTAGACCTGAGGTCCCACCATCAGGACCTCAGAACTGGGGAACACATAACTTCCGTCCAATAATTTGGGGAGTGAATCCTCAGGAAGCAGTCCCCTGGCTGTACCACTCTTCACCAGCACAGAGGTTCCTGGGCAGAGGTCACATAAGATAAGGGCCGCCGGGGACAGAGCTAGGACCCCGCAAAGAGGAGGGCAGAGGGCGCACGGGTGGAGTGGAGTGGGAGGGGAAGCACCTTCTGGTTGCCTTGTTTTTTTCTATGATGGGTGAAATTTGAGTTGATGCCTGGAAGACTATTTGGAGCAGATGGTGAGTGGAGAACACGCACAGCTGATGAAAGGCGTGGAAGGGGAGGGGGAGGGATATGGGTGGGATTTAGGGGGACAGTGGGGTGATGGAGGCCACGATGTGGGGAGATGGGGGCGGGGCAGCTGGGTGGAGGAGGCGGCGCTGCAGGAGAGGGTAGGGGGCGGCAGCTGCGTTCGTTCTCTCTGTTCCTGTTCCTGAGTGTGCCTACCATAGTGAGCCTTGTGAAGGCTTGGCGTGTGTTAGGAATATTGAGCCATACGGTTAAAAGCATGACTTGCTATTAAATTCTGCACAAATTCTTTCTACAAAAACATCCATAAGTGTATGGCTAATAAGAGTGTAATTTAATGGAATGCTGTGCTAGGGGTTAAGGACAAACCAATTTAGTAATGGTATTGAATCAGTGGCTCTGGCGTTTTGCTAAATTACATTAGGCAGCTAAATTTGGATACTTAAATTCTTTTCCAAATTGACACTTCAGCAAAGCCAGCGTTAGATATGTCTTAGTGTCACCACTTGAATCATTTACTATAATTCTTCTGCACATTTTGAAAATGGTTTATTTATTAGGCTCTTTTCTCAAAGATTCAGAGACCCGGAAGAAGCTGTGGAACTGTGTCAGTCTCAGGTCATTCATTTAAATACAAAAAAGTGACCACAGTAGAAAACAAGTGAAGTGGCAAAGCAGTGTAGGGGATGCAGCAGAGAGGCAGGACGCCAGCGAGGGCTCCGGAGCCCTGGGCCAGCCCCAGATGTCCACGGATCTAAGAGGAAAAGAAGAAAGTGACGAATGAACGGATAAATTTTGGCTTTAGAAGCTTTGAGCAAATAAATATTTCAGGACTTCAACGAGAAGTCCTTAACAGGTGAGTGAGATGCGTTGATGAGCCTTTGCTTCTTCTTGTCGAGCACCCAGATCTCATGAGGGTTAACTCCCTTTTGAGCCTTCTGACTGAGATGGTGGAACCCTTGCAGTCTATTTGTATTCTAGTATGAGTTACTTCTGGCGCTAGGCATGCACTTTGTTCCAGGGATCAGAGCCCAGTTTGTGAGATGGTCCATCAGTGTCGGGTCCTGATGTTGGAGGAGTGATGTGGCGGGAAATGGGGTCTCCACACTCTTCTTTCAAAAGGACCTCACAACGATGTCTGTTCCCATTTGATTAGCTCACGTGGGTGAAAGGGAGGACATTCTTTCTTTAAATTGACATATATGTATATCATATGGTATATGTGTGTGATATGTAGGTGACACTTTTGAGATATATATATATATCATATGTATCACTGCATACATCATATATACACATATTTTACAGTGTGATACTTTGATACACATACCTAGTGTATATAATCTTTCTCCCATAGATAATAGACTGATTGTTCTTCTTACACTTGTTAATACCAGAACAATCATGATTCTTCGTGGTATTTCTTTAAGCTATGCCTGATTTCTTGCCAATGCTCTACAAGTTCTGAAACACTGTGGAATAATCAGATCCATGGATTCCTTTTCCACAAACCATTCCTTTTATTTAGATGTCCCAACCAATTCTGGAAAGCCATCTATAACTCATAGAATTCCCAAAGCTCTTCATTTATAGTCACATTTAGCTTGAGAAGTTCTCTTGATAATCAGGAAGTCTGACTTAGATAACAGAGTAGGTAAACCAGAAAAAACTATAAAGAGGTGCTTTAAAATATTATAAAATACTAGTAAAGAGTAGAATATGAAGTTTTTAAACAGGATAAATGTGGAAAATTATACCATATTGCCTAGTAAGAACTTCTTATAGGTCGCAAAATTATGCGAGGACTCCATGAACAATGTCCTAAAAATTTGTCCTAAAAATGTAAAATTTGTTTTGAGATTTTAAGAGCTCATCACCATAAATTAATGTTTGACATTTTCAAAGGACTCCAATTTCAGTTGAACTATAGCTATTTCATGTTTCCTGTATGACATCTTGCCAGACACTTGGCATCATAAGGAGAGAGAGAGAGAGACTGAGGGCATGTAAAAAAGTGGAAACTCAGTGTGACTTGAAAAGCAGTTAATCCATTAACATAGCTGAGTAGCTAAAGGCTTTTCCCTTCTTTCTCTATAGTTCCCTCATAATGCATTCTCACCAAGCCAATCCTAAACAATGCTCTCTAGCACCCATCTTCCACTCCCCCATCACACATTGTGACTCTGAGATACTGCTATAGAACAGGTGCTAATTGATGGAAAATAACATTTCCTACATGCTCTATGAATTCATTTTGTTGTAAAGTTTTGAAATGTTTGCAGATTTTATTTGATTTAGGCACAAATAATACACATAATTCAGATGGTACAAACACCCAGTGTGGAGTACAAAGGCAATTCTTCTAGGTTACTTGAAAAGTCTCTCTAAAACTATTTCTTTACCAGAAAGCTGTATCTTTCCTTAGCAACAACATAGAAAGTGTGAGAGCAGCAAAATCCCCATCATGACTCATTTCGTTGGCAGAAGAAACTATGACTATGGTCTGTTCATTTGTGAAGATGATTATGCTGCCTTTTAAAAAAAAACTTATCTTGAAAAAGAATATAAAATATTTTCCAGCTAAGATTATTGATATATTTTGTTGTTAGATCTTAGAGTAGATGGTGCACTGGCAGAAGTATTTACATAAGGAGCACATGGAACAATCACAAGCTACAGGTGACCATAATGGAATTGAGAGACTTGTCCCATACGTAGCCACTTCTGCAAGAGCTTCACTGCTGCCTGTATTGCTAGAAAACAAATGAAGAAAAATCACCCGGAAAGGACTTACCAACAAAAAAAGAGAATTTCCTATTTGCAAGAGTGTTACAAGAGTATTAAACATATCAGTCAATGCCAGAAATAAGGTACAGAACAGATCTTTGTGCTGTGGTCTACTCATCATCCAGATAATGGGCTGATGGCTCTTTTTACACTTGCTACTATTAGAATGATAGTGGTTCTTTTTAATAATAGTGATTTTTTTATACCATGCATGATTTCTTGCCTGTGTGCCAAGTACTCAGAAACAAGACGTCTGGCCAAGGTTAATAGCTAGTTTATTGTCTCTGGGAAGTATATTTCACATAGGTTTTACAACCACAGACATTTTCTATAACCTCATCTACTTGAAACACTACCAAAGACTAACTTTCAGAGAATGCAATTCATTTCAATCTGCCTACCGGGAGCTTGGGACTGTCAGTGCAGAGGAAGAAAATACACACATAAAGGAAAGATAAAACAGTAAAGTAATGGAAGCAGAATGAAAGGTGGGGGAGCCCCAGGATATAGGGCACTCAAGCTGGGAGGAAAACAGAAAAAAAAAAGGAAGAATACAAACTAGCATCTCAGGAGAATAATTGAACCAAAAAATCAAAGACCTGCTGTTTGAATGCTAATGGGACCTTCACTGAACTTTGAAATTTAAGTAGGATTGTTTCAAAATCTCACATCCAAATGATTAGAGCAAATCAAGCCTCTCCAAGGTGTCTGTGTATTTCTGAGGCTTAAGTTAGGGTGCCTACTAGTGTTGCCTCACTTTCATTTTTCCTTCCTGATGGCTAATCTTGTTAATTCCACTGGCTTGAGAGATGCCTAGATCAGGGAACCAGCTTTCTGCTGTATCTGGATGAGCCTGAGTGTGGGGATGTATTTAGTCCTTGGTCCCTTCCTCTCTTGCTGTACCTGACCTCTGCTTCCTGGCTACCATGAAACAGGCAGCTTCCCTCCCACCATGATGCTTCTGCCTTAGAGCCAGCCAACTATTGACTGAAACCTCTGCAATTTTAAATCAAAATAAGCCTCTCCTCCTTTAAATTGAGCACACTAGGCATCTCATCTCAAGAACAGAAATTTGACGAATATAGTGTTTCCTAGGAAACAGTGCAGAAGGGGAGAGGCAAGAGCTGGGAAAGAGCAAGGACTGCTCAAGGACACTGGGGGTGCTAGGAGAGGCACTGTTCTCCGCAGACTGTTTGAGAAGGAATTCTGGGAGTATGGCATGTGAGCAGCCATCCAAAGGGAGTGGGAGGGCGGAAGAATGCTGAAGCCAGAAGAGGAGACAGTGAGAGGCCCAGGGAGACAGAACATCTACTTTTGTGCCCAATTCTTGGCATACTGAAGGGTGACATGTGGCACAAGAGAAAAAAAGAACTAAGGGTATCTCCAACAATTTGGGCCTAAGTAAAAGATAAAATGAAGTTGCTCTTTTCTGAGATGGGAAAGACCAAAAGCTGAGCTAGATTGTAAAGAAGTAGGGATTAAAAGCCAGGAAGCTGAATTTTAAAAGTTTGAAATTTGGGGGTTGGGCCATCCAAAATGAGATTAGAGTGCTTGCTTGCCTAAGAAACACAAGGCCCAGGATTTGATCCCCCCAGCACCATTTATTAACTAGTCATGGTGGTATATGCCTGTAATCTCAGCACTGGGCAAGTGGAGACAGAATTTGCTGGAGTTCTAGGCCAGTCTGGGCTACATAGTGAGTTCATGACCAGCCTGGACTACAGAGTGAGACAGTGTCTCAAACTACATAAAGAAATTAATTAAATAATGTGAAAAACATTTAACACTTTGAATATTGGTTACATAGCCAATTGAACTGTAGTAATTTGTGCAGTGAGGTTTTGGTAAATGTCTAGGCTGTGGATTTGATCTCAGTTTTTAGAAACAAATGGGAAAGCTTATCTCTCTGATCTGTTAAGTCATGCTTAAACCTGAAAGTGATCCCTTTACTCCTGCAGATAGCACTCACTTGTGTTTCTGTAGGTCACTCCTCACCCATTCCCCTGTAAGTAACCCCAGTACAATCAGTGGCTTACCAATTTGGACATTGGTATAGTCGTTACTTTGCCCTGTTTGCTGTGCTTTGAGTGGGTGTAGAAGTTTATGTCTCTTCGGGAAAAAATATTTTCACAACATTCAGTTTTCGCTCTTTGAGTACAAGCATGGCTGCTCACACGACTTCCCACCTACTTTGTGAGACATTGCAGAGGACATCTCCTTATTTTGTAGAATTGCACTCGGTCAGATAATAAGAGAAGATGAAGCAAAAATGGGTAACGGATGGCAACTTTTACAAACTCTTTTGCTCCAAAGTGAATCGTGACAACGTCTGGAGAAATGGTGCACAGTAATGGGAAGTTATTTAAGATGGAGACTCGCCAACCTTGAAAACATGAAAAATAAGCTAATCATTAATGGTTAAAAAAATGTGGTTAAGAGCATCAAAAGGCTAGTCAGAGATGATAGTATTAAACGTAGCCTGAGGACCGCTAGCGATTGGCACTCGCACATTTAAATTTGTACCAACAAGTGGGGGGTGGGTCGCATGCATTTTTTTTTCATTTCTAGTATAAAGTCAACATAAAATCATGAGATAGTTTGTTTTCCTGCTATAGATTTGTTTTCTTGCTGTCTTATTGATTGTAGATTTGAAAAAATGGCTTCAGTGAGAAAAACAGCTGAATAAAAACTGAATATGTTATTGTGTGCTAGATATTCAAAAACATTATAAAATAGCAAGATTATATGTTTGCTTTTGATAATTCTTATTTCATGTATCAGTAAAACTTCTATAACAAATATATCGATGTATATATAGTATACATAATTTATTCACATATATAGATATAAAATCAAGTCTCTCAAGCCTTTATCTAGTACCCTTTGAGGTTATGGCTACAAGAAACTAATGTTTAGTTATTTGAAAATTAATTGACTTGCCTAGATATTTATGTTTTTAAACCCAATTTTTTTGCTTAAATATTAGGTAATTGAGATTCCAGTACACTTTCTTTGTTTGTTTTTGTTTTTGAGACAGTGTCTCGCTCTATAGCCCAGGCTGGTCCTGAACTCACTGGGGTAGTCCAGGCTGGTCTTGGACTCAGGATAATCCAGCTGTCTCAGCCTCCCCAGTGCTGGGATTACAGGCATGAGCTACCATGCCCGGCTTCTGTGGTGCTGGGGTATCAAATTCAAGCGCTTTAACTGCTGTGCCATTCCTCCAGCTCCAATGCACTTTTGAGAGTCATTTCCTCAACATATTTCTTGTCTCCCAGCTCAGAATTCCCTCTGGAATTACTAACGCTGAATCTTTGCTTTTACTACTGTGACTTTTGACATTGACTAATTCCATGGCTTTCTCATTTTGAAAAAGAAGGAAATCCTTGTGACTGTGTAACAGGAAACTGCAGATGTGATTCCTTCTTTATGTTCAGGGCAGACAGATAGTTGTGCTCACACGCATAAAGAATATCAGAGGCCTAATGATTCAGAGCCTTCCTCAGTTCAACTGCCTCAAAATAACACTTTCCGCCGCCTCCTACCCTTCCTCATTGCCTCCCTCTCCAGAGTGGTTGGCCATCTGGGGCTCCCAGCCCGCGGAGAGCACAGCAGCCTGCTGCCTTCAGGGTGTTGCCTTCTGGAGGAAGGTTTTGTTTTATATTTCATCATCATTTGCATTTTCTTCATCTCTGCTTTTTTTCCAATACCTCCGATATTTGACTCATAGTTTCTGGCATTAAGTGAATGCAAATTTGGGAATAATGTATTAATAAAAACACAAAATACCGGGGTTCCAAAAAATATAACAACTTGAGAAAGGTGACTAGCCACAGGAGAACCTAACTTTTGCAATGTTGACTCAAGGCAATGATCAAGTGCAACAGAAGCGGGAATTTCCAGCACGATATTCCAGTAACCCTTTTATGCATTCCTGCTTCTCTTCTCTGAGAAAGTAAAGATATCACTGAATCATTTTAATGTTACTAATCAATGAGATTACCACCCATCTCTGTTATTCTTAGGAAGTTTTAAATTTTTAATATTTTCAGCAAGTCATAAACTTTCCAAGTTTGAGACCTTAAAATATGTTAAAATATTCACAGAGAAAAATAATTTCTTCTTTCTGCTGTGGACTGAACTTCTGTGTCTTGTCCAGGCTGACGTGTTGAGCCCTGGAGCCCTGAGGAAGCGGGTGAAGGCTTGGCCTCTGGGAGGCCAGTAGGTCTGCATGAGACCATGTAGATGGGACCCGAATAGTGACCGAGAGGTCTGGCTTTCCCTTCTTTGCTGTAAGGAGACAGTAAGAAGATGCTAGTCTGTAAGACAGGAAGGGGACCCTTAACACATGGAAGCTGTGTGCCTTGATCTTGGACATCTGAGACTCTAGAGGTGTTAAGAATACATGTTCATTTTCTAAGCTATCCAGTCTATAGTATTCTGTTACAGCAGCAGAAAGTGACATACATCGATACCTTCCACCCTTTATATCAGACACTTAACTTTCCATTTTGTAAAAGACTCTAGTTTACAAAGTATCATTTATACCTTGTAAACAGTAACACATAACTGCTGTTATTTACTTGTTTTTTTTTCTGACAATGACTTATTCTAGAACAAAAGGCTGTATGGATAAACATTCTGTTTTAGGGATACATATTCCACTACCTTTACATAAGGTTGGATACTGCACATATTATCTTTTTATCCTTAGTACATCTGACACATCTTTTCCCATCCAGAAAATACTAATAGTCCTCAAAAGATTGACATATTTTCCTGCTAAAATTCTGTTTATTTGTGGATAATTAGTTTGTTATATAATATAATTTGTATTATATAAATATAATTTCTTCATATATATAATTTCATGTGTTAGATCACTAATGAAAAGAAGGAAGAAGCCATTCAGTGAGAGAGAAGAAAGAGAGAGAGGGACAGACAGACAAGAAGACACAAACACACAGAGCAGTTGAGAAGGGAGAGGAGTCCTTGGAGGCAGTATGCAGTTCCTGTAGGTCATTATCTATGCTAGGGTGTGCTTTTTGGTGATGCAAGTGCCTTTGAGTCACCCATAGGACTGTAAGTGGCCCCCACCCATCATCCTGTAGGTAGTGTCTCACCTAAGCTTCTGTAAATGGCCCCAATAAATTTATTGATTCACCAAATTGGATGTTGGCACAATCTTTACATTGGCCTGTCTGTTGTGTCCTATGTAGGGCAAATGAACATTGGTGTGCACATCTGCCCTGGGAAAGTTGTTCCTGAGACACTTTTGATGTTAGAAATAGTACTGCAATAAAAACAATTTGCTTATAAGTGATTTGGCACATACACACTAGCATATATGAAGAAGCAACTATGGAAGTATTGCTGTCTCAAAGATATATTTTATAAAATATATTAATGTAACTTAATGTTACTTCCAGAATCATGTTTGCAAGTGCCAGCCCCTTTCTCACCCCGACAGCAAGGAGCTTCTACATGTCCCAACACTGGAGTTACATGGTGAGAGGCTGTTTACATAAACAAAATGAGCGTGAACAGCCTAAGAAGGGGACTTGATTCGTCCTGCTCACAAGTTTACTCAACTGGTTTATTGAACATTTAGGTTTTTCCAGTCTGATAAATTAGAAAGGAATAGCATAACCATTTTAATTTGTATTTCTTTTAAAACTAGTGAGATTTGCATCCCCAGCACCCCCTTCCCCCCACTTCTTTCTCTGTGACTGTTTACGTACTATTTTTCTTATTCTTACCTAAATTTCAGTGCTTGCATTATTGACATTGATATTAATATTTTCCCATTGGTCCTAATCTTTTGACTACAGTTTTTCCTTGGTAGTTATTATCTTCATATTATTAAATTTATCACTTTTATGGCTTCTGAATATTTGCATTAATATTTGTGCTCTCCATTGATGAAAGAAGTCCCCCATGCTTCCTCCACTACGTGATAGTTTCTTTTGTGTGCATTGTTGCCACTTTCAAAATCACTGCAGTGCAAATGTGAACCTGGGCTTGTGCTTCCTGGCACTCACCAGAGGTGGCCAAAACTCAGCGTTCAACAGTACATCTTATGCTTTAAATTTACTAAACCCTTGTAACTATGAGTCCCTTCCATACAAAGTTTTATAATTTCATAACTTAATTGTGTATGATAAATTAAATGTGATATGCAAAGCTTCCCTTACTGCTTTTCTCTTTAGAATATAATACAATTTTCGAAATTCTGGCTGATTCTCTTACCTCTATTCTGTTAATAATCACATAGCCTTCAAATACCTACATGTTATTTCATTTTCATTATGCTTTTGAAGTTCATAATTCATTTTCTTGTCTAGTTAGGCTGATCTTAGTAACTTAGATACACTGTAATAAGTGTGTCTTACTACAATGTCATATAATAGAAATTCTGGTCTTGTTTCTTGTTAATAAGTATAGAAAAATGTTTCAAGTGTTTCATTACTGAGCATTAGTCTTATTAAAAAAAACAAGTTTTTACTCCATGAAATAGTTTTTCCTATGCCTTAAAACTGAACATTTAAACATAAAGAATAAACACTGAATTTTTAATTTTTCATAGCCTATAGATTATATGCCTCCTAGACGTATTAGGACATACTTTGAGTATTTCACTTATTATTTGTGATCTTATTTATCATGAAGAGAAACAAATCATTCTAAAAAGTCTCCTTTATTTATAGATGTACTTACTTAGGAAGCTTTTGCCTATTCTTTCTTGTTATCAAATCAAGGACTAAATGCAGTTATATACCAATGTGACTGGAGTAGGAGTGCATCCGAGTACACGTGTATGCCATTTGTTTCTTTGTTTATTTGGTTTCTGGTTCAGATAATACCTAGTTTAAGATTATAAATAAAAATTAAGAGATTCACTAGGGAAGCTGAAAAAGTTCGCCTTCAGAATGGAGAAAACATTTTTATTTCACATTCAAATGGGGCAGCAGGATCAGGAAATGGAAGGAACAACAGAAAAGTGTTAGTACACTTGAAGGAGAGGTCATTTTAAGCTAATGTGTCTTGTGAGCCTCATGGTTTTTATTATAATTACTGTGTTTTTATCGTACAGCTAATAGGTTTCATTGTGACATTTTCACACATGCCTTTAATCTACCTTGCTTGCGTTCACTCTCTACTACCTCTGTTACCCACCCCGCCACTTCCCTCTCTAGAATCCGAGGCCTTTTTTCTTTCCTAATAATCCTCCTTCTACTTTCACACAGTCTTTTCTCCCCTGGATTCCACATGACAGGAAATGTGCACGGCTTGTGATTCTCATTCTTGTTTTGTCTAACACGATGAACTTCGTGTTTCACCCATTGTCCTGGAATTGATGGGATTTGTCTTCCTTGTGGCAGAGTATATGTACTACATCATCTTTACCCATTTGTCCGTTGATGGTACCTGAGCTATTTCCATCCCTGGCTGTTGCAGATGCTGCGACGGGTATGCAGGTTCCTCTACAGCATTTCAACCAGGGCTCCATTGGTATACACCCAGAAGTGCTGCCGCTGGATTGAATGGTAGCTCTATTTTTAAAGGAAGCTTCAGACTTTATAGTGAGTCTTTGGTTTTGGCTTTCAGTTTTGATTTTGGCTTTGGTTTCTGATGCTGGACAATCATTTAAAAGTCATGATTGTGTATTAGAATCATAAATATGCTTCGTTATCATTGAAGGAGTCTGTGGAATATGTAGCAGCCATATTTCCTCCCAATAAAATTTATAACTTAAAAAGGAACACACAAAAATAACCAAGAAGAGAAGTGGTAGGCAAATAGAGTTGAGAAGTGGAAATGTCAATGTTCACTGAGACACATCCAAGACATTTATAGGCTTGTCTGCCATCCACTGCCATGCCTTGACCCCATTCCTAAGAACGTAGTTGTCTCGCTATTCACGTCAAATACTCACTTACTGGAATTGGCTTGAATAATTGGTTCTTGTACATCTTTCTGACATAACTGGATCTCTCTTTCTTTGCTAAATTTGGGAAGAAACAAATGCTGTACTCAATTTTACATATCTTGAGAAGGATTTAATAAAAATACCTGCCTATTAAAGGTATAAGCATGGTACAAAGAAAAATGGTACAAAAGAAATTATACATCCATGGTCCTTGTACCAGCAGAGCTGGTTTCATACCAGTGCAAGAGCAAAGCTCATTTACCACAGTTTCAGAAACAGAACGCCGTAGGGCGCTCATTCAAAACGAATCCATCCCAGATGATAAGCGTAGCTGGCCTGTGCACGGTGGGAGCCTGAAGAAGACCCACACAATCACACTCACTTCCTGACGTCAGTCACTTTTAGAGCTGACCAGCTGGGTAGAAACTGCTGGAAGTGGGAGGGCCAACGAATTCCCTGTGTGGCGAGCAGGTGTTGGGATTGGCTCTGGAACTTTCCCCAAAAACATTTTTCCCTGAAATTTTAGGGAACTTTTCCCTAAAAACGTTTTTGAAAGTTGTGGAATACCTATGAATTTCATGTGTTCTTGGGGGGCCGGAAGAGGTGTCTTACAGTGCATGACCTTGAAGGGCTGGCACCATCTGTCCTTGTTTGTGTGGCTTCTTGTCACCAACTCACAAACAGCTCTCTTCTGCCTATGCCTCTTGCCATGTATGTCCACCATTGTGGCTGTCCATGAATGCACTGAGACCTTGTGAGACCGTGAGCTGCAGCGAATCTCTCCGTCCTCAAGTTATGGACTTCCTGCACATATTGTGTCCCAGCAATGAAAGGACAGCTAAGGGCACAGGTCAGTCTGGGAGGCAGAGAAGGTCGGGAGCAGTAGCCAGAATGTGTGCTGTGCCTCTGAGTTTCCGAACTCTATTTTCAGGTGAGAAAAAGAAGCGCTGGGGATGTCGAATGGATCATATCAGTAAGCAAAGAAGAAGTCGCCCTTCAGCTTTGAGGCCAGGCTTTCCCGTTAGGGAAACAAAATCAGACAATAACAGAAACGACCTGAGTTTAATACCATTTCACTCGGTGGTTGTAAAGTAGTAGTCGACAAAATAAAACATCCCACCTTCTCACTCTCAAAAATTCATTTTCTTTAGTCTTCTCCAAGTAAGAAAATTTGCTTTATAACTCCTTCATATTTAAAAAAATGCCTATGAAGTATTTATGACAATATCGCTTAAGAGGCCTAAGTCCAACTGACATTTTCAAAAGTTGGCTGTTAAATATTTTACTCCAGGAATTTTTGGAAAAAGTTTTTCTTTTCTTTTTTAAGATCACCTCTACTACCTTAGGACATACAGTCATATATTAAAAAGTAATTCTCATGAGATATGTTTTCTTCCCTAACTCCACAAAACAACCCTGTCAAAACATACACTTCAAAAAACTGGAGAGCAGCTTTGCCATTGAGTACATACTTAGTATCTCCAAGATCCTGGATTCAATCCACAATACCTGAGGAAATGAATGAATGAATACACAGTGGAAATTCCTGTTCTTAGCATTTTCTCACATCTGGTACAATAAGTAGCTTCTATAATTGTTAACAGGAAAAAAAAATAAAAGAAGCCATATCCGTGAGATACCGAGATAGGTTGATGATTCATTTGCTAAGTCCTTTAGATATTGTGATATTAAAAAAAAAAAACTTAACTTTCTTCTTTGACATTTGCCTCTAGCTCCTGGAAAATGTTATGTAAATTGAATCAATTTGAAATGTCAGTACTCGTTATGTTCAATGGAATTCCTGGTGTGGGGGAGAGAAAGATGTCTTCACTGAAAAACATTAAGTTTCCAATCATGGAAGACAGTAACTGGAAATATTTCGTGATTAACTCACAAAGGCAAAAGGGAGGAAGGAAATGTTAAAGAAACACAGAATGGAAAAATGTTGAAATTTTCTCATTACCTAAGATTCTGCCCCTGGGAACTAAAATGTGCCCTCACCCTCTGGGGGTGGTCTTGTTTCCAGCACTATGCTTAATGTGGGCCCGCCGAGAGAGTGTGCTTCAGCACCTCAGGGAGACCTGAAAACCTGCTCAACTCTAATTTTCAAAAAGATAAAAGTTGTAGTCATCATTCCAATACAAAATAGCCACCTATGGATAGTGTTGCTTAACTCACTGATTAGAACAGATGTAGAAACAAGATTAAAGACAATTTACAGAAATGAATATGTAACCCTGCCTCAAATTATATATATATATATATATATATAATCTTGATCAGACAAATTTACTTTGCATTGTCAAGATGAGAACCATGGATGATGTTACGAACAGGTGATGTTTACTTTATAATCAGTTTTATTACCACTTAAATGATGTCTTTTTAAAATCATCCATTAGCCTGGTGCAAGTGTGCAGGCATGGAGGATTGGCTGGTCCCGGATCATCCAGAGACACCACCTCACGGCCCAGGGAAAGAAAGACCCTTGATAATTCGGTGTTGACACATTTCCAGGTCTTCCATGATTTTTCATGATTTTTGAAAAAGGGTTATGATGATGTCAAACTCATTTAACAGATGTTGTTAGTAAATCATAAGTATGTACTTCAGAATTAGAATTAAATTTCCCACAGTACAATACTTCAAATGATTCTTTATATTTCCAGAAACACTGACTTGCTCTTCCCTAGCTTCCATCAACATTGATTGCAAAAAAAAAAAAAAAAAAAAAAAAAAAAAAAAAAAAAAAAAAAAAAAAAGAAAAAGAAAAAAAAAATTCATGAAGGAAGTTCTGTGTTCTCTGTATTTATGTTGTCAGCTGACAGGAGTCAAATGAAAAGGCGGGAGCTGACATCGCACCATAACCTGGGTTCTGTGACGATGGGGTCAGCTGCCTGCTCCACAGCCCTTCCCCCGCCTATCTATAGTGGACCCCCAAGTAGCTGGTCTTGAATGCCTACCTACATAACAAACTATATTCGCTTCAGGTAAAGGGCGGATCAGGGTGACATAAATAGGGACAATTGCCTGGAACCTATAGATGTCACAATACCGGGCTGACAGCTGCCAATCATTTTTGCCACTAAATATTTTTCCACCTTCATGTTCAGCAGATAGACTTGATGGTCTGATCCAAAAAATGAAATTTGCATGTGACATTACCAATAACCTCAGGGCAGCCTTCCCAGCCCGAAACTTTGCACCTCTGAGTCTCATAAAAAAATTATTTGAGCATTGTTATTTCGTTCATGTGTCAGTACGAGGTGTGAGCTTCCTGCAGCTTCCGACCGACCCACCTCCAGTTCCCATAAGTCCCTCCACGTCATCACTCAACGGACATTTCTCGGAACAGAGATCTGTGTCCTGATAGTGGGAAAAGCAGTGGATATGACACTAGCAGATGGGTCGGGCGGATGACAGCCCTTTGGAACCGATACCGAGCACAGCTTGGCCGCGGCTCCTTTATAAACCAGCCATGTCACTCTCCAGCAGGCAAGCCAGCCAGGTTGTTCCCTCGCTAATTCCGCCTCGGTTTAAAGTAAACTTTTGCGTTCCTATGTGTTCAGCACCTTCGAACACAATGCTGCCCAGAACAGGCCGCGCTCTGGAGCGTCCGCAGCTTGAGTCAGCTTCTTCCCACTCTCTTCCTTTGTAGCTTTCCAGTTACGACATTTTTCAATAGCGGCAGCAAAGATTCATAGTCCCCGCTTTTGGGGGACACTCCAGATCCAAACCACAACACAGGAGTTCAGGAAGGTTTGGGATGCTGTTTGGAGAAGCCTTCGCACACTCTGAGCTGAGCTTGATAGGAGATTCTGAAGAACTCAGGAGAATACCATGATGATGATAAAGGTGTAGACTGGAAAGGCTCAAGAAGTTTCAAATGGGAAGAACTATATTGGCAAGTGATCTAAAAACCAGGCATGCTATGATCGGACAGACAGTTTTTTGGCATTTTGCCATTGTCCAGAGACTTTATCAAAAACCGAGGTTGAGGGTGGTAGACTGCTTAACTTGGTGGAGGAAATTTCAGTGCAGTCCAATATTCATGCTGTTACTTGGCTGTTGTCTGTAACTTTCAGCCAACTGTATGGTGAAAGACAGAAGGAAAAAATGGCAGAGAAATATGATAGAAGAAGTTTTAAGTTTTGCCTAACCAAAAGAGCCTGCAGTGATGTGGCAAATGAGCACAAGGAAGTTAGAGATTACCATAAAAAGAAGCCGAATGCCTATCATCAGGAACACAGAAAAGATGACATAAGGGCATCTCAATAGTCAAGATGACCCTGCTGCTTACCAACAAAAGAGTGAGGAGGCAAGAGCCTTTACTTTGAAAAAACTGTACGCCGTGGCCCCAAAGAAAAATTTTTGCTAACTATCAGCTGCCTTGAGTTCAACCATCTAAAACTCAGAGGCCTCCACAGGGGTGACCCAAGATTCAAGGCTACTGCTCAAGGCAGTGGCAGACCTTTGGTGATATCCACATGGCCCTGGCTTTACAAGCTTGCCGAGTGCAAGTGTTATAGGTGTAGTGAGGGTTCTGCCCCAATTTCAGAGGAAGTCCTTGGAAGTCAAGCAGTTTGCCCCAGGGAGGACAGTATGTGAAGTTGTAAAGAAATCTAAGATACAATTTCTTCAGCACGTTGGAGCAGTTTACCATTTTATGACACTCATATAAGCTCACACAATTAAGTCTGAGAGTTGAGGTCCCTGAACAAAATCTGACAAGAGTTACAGCTATACACCTGCCCCAAATTTTCCATCATAGAATTTTTATCACTAAGAATGCACACACTAAAAAAAAATCACCAGTGGGCAATGGGTCTCCTGTTGACTTTTAGTGCTAATATAGATTCATAGCAAACCAGCTATAATTTTAAATAAAAGTCCTAAGGATAAGTTAAAATTCCTCCTTTTAGGTAGCTCTTAATTGTTCATGATGATCTTAAGAGCAAAATGTAATATGAAATATTAAGCAAATCATCCTTAAAGTAAAATATTCAACATAGTAATTCAGTAATAGCGTATTATGGCTCCTAATGGCTTAGATAATTCTTACTAATATGTTTACCACATAACAGCAAAGCCATAACAGCAGCAGTCACTTGCAAAAGGCATTTTCCAACGGAATCAGCAATAAAAGCTATGATTTAAGAAGCAGATGTTCAAAGCTCTGACAATGATTATGTTAATGAACCCAATAGTTAAGTTTGATTTGAAAGTGGAATGCTTCTTACATCTGGTTGCTTTGCCCCTATTCTCCATAGCTCTACGTTACAGACATTTTTCACAAGGAGTTTAAGACAGCGTGTTGCTTTTGAATCTCGATTATTTGTGATTATGCTACTTAAAGAATCCAAGATTATTGACAGAATCAGAAAAGTCACAGACAGCTAACATACGAAGCTCAATTACTTTAGGAACATTCTGTGTTGAAACATGAAACACGAAATGCTGTATATTAAACAGACAATCGTAGATCTAGGATTTTTATTTCTCAATAGATGATGCTTCCCTCCTATGAAATCTTAAACGAAGATTATTTTTAAAAGGTAGGTCCTGATGATAGCTAACATAAAATGAGATTTTATTCAGGAGCTATTGAAATGGAGAGAGAGAGCAACTTCAGTACAGAGCCAAGCTCAGTTCTGAATACAATATGGCCAACAGGGCATGTCTATATAGTAGGAGGAGAACATATGGATAGAAAATTACTAAGAAGAAACTTCAGTGGTGTCTCAACTGCCATGGCAGAACTCTTGCTGAAGGCAGACCAGGGTGATCAGATACTAAGCATGGCAGGGAAGATCAGGCAGAAAGGGTGGAAAGTCCAATATATAAAATAGATAAAATCATAGCTATTTGACTCGGGGTTTAGATCACCGACTAAACACCCACTTCGGCTCCATTTTCTCTTTGTCAAACTGATGTCTCCATGCAGAAACATTGATTGACAACACTGATCTTGAAGTTAGCCATATTTTTAAATTATCTCTTCATCTCTTACTATAAAACTTAACTTAGGCTCTAGAAGCCTCAGGTTTTCTCAACTGTGCAATGCAAACACAACTTCATTGCAAAGGGTCGCCAGCATGACTTAACTGTCTGGCACCATGAGAATTTAGCCTATTTTCTGTGAACACGATGACTTTTAAATGTTAAGGAAGGAACTTACTGTAAGTGTAGGTAGGAAAGTTACTGTATGAAATGGTTGCTTCCATTGACTTTCCTTATAGTCTGGAATGCATAGAGAAAAAAATAATTTGAAGAATGTGAAGAAAGAAGACAGGGAAAGCAATTGTATTTGGTATCAATTTAAAAAGTACAGTGGGTGAGAAAAAAAAGATGGTGTCAGTGGACCAAGATTGTATGCCACAGTTAGATGCAGGATATTCTTACTTTACACAGCTTCACCAATTGGTTAACAAATGTACTGTACTTTCGAGGTGTGTAGCCTCAAATAGGGAAATATTTTAAAGGACATAAAGCCAAGTAAGCAAATGGTAGCAGTGAAGAATATTACGGCTTCCTGTGGAGGACTTCACTAAAACTTAATGAAACAATTTGCTAAAATATTGAATGAAAAGAGACATCATCTGACCCAAGGAATAAAGCCTGGGTATGTGCCAATCAGGGTGCCCAGGCAAGGAATGCAGCCTTCTCTAGATTGCTCAAACCAAAAGGATTTGTGATGGACCATCCCGGATCGTTCGGTTTGCCGATAAAATGGGCTCTAACTTCGACTACTGAGAGATCACTACGGCAGCCATCAGAAGCCATCTTGTCACCTGAATAATCATTGCTACATATAATTCATTCACTCTAGGACCACACTTTTCTACTCTAGCCAACAAGTTGCCTGCGGCAGAAAGCTGAACTTGCCATCATATAATAACCAAACTGGTATTCCAAATTCTGCTGCTCTTGCTCCCTCTGGTTGACCTACTTCTGGACTCAAAGCTTGTATTTTTATCAGACCTGCATGAGCAGCAAGGGAAGTGAAAACACTATTTGGCTTGCCAGATTTGGCAGTTCAAAAAGGCTCGCGTGGTGTAAGAGGTGCAGCAGACACTGAGTAATCACATCCACGGAAAGAATTATCCCTGGGAAGCAGGCGGGAGGAGACAGCAGGATGAGGGAGCGCCACACCCAGGTACTGAGGCCCGGGCAGGCACGGAACGTGCGGGAAATTCAAGCACTGGCATTGTGGCACAAGGCACGACAGAGGAAGTGAAGCCCCTAAAAATAGGACAGGCAGGTGGGACGGGTACAGCAGAGTCTGCTCCATGTTGAGGTTTTTTAAAAAAATAGGTATGAAAGACGCCGTGTATTTCTGAACCCATACACACATGAGTAGGGAAAGATACCTTTCTATTTAATCTAATTTTCACCCTCTATTTTCTTAATGATATCAGCTATTATAACTGATAGAAGTGAGTACAAATCATAAAATCAGACTGGAATTCTGGTTTTAAAGGAAACTTCCAAGTTTTCATGCACATATGGATCTCCACTTTCATTTTATATTTAATCTCAGGATTGCAAACTTGTTAAAGCAGAGTGAAGCATTGTATACACTTTCACGAGATATGAGCTGCATTGGGGGTGTTTTTAAAATATGAATTAAAATATGTTTTAAAAAACAACATAAAAAGTGAACACAAGTTTTGAAAAAGAACCAAGTTGAACTCATACAACTGAGGAATACGTGGATTAAAACACATTTCACTTTCCACCAGGAAGCAACTGCTCACAGCAGCCTGTCATACATATATGACAAAAACATTTCAAAGACAAGAAAAGCCTAAAGAAGCTCCAAAGACTGAATGAGTTGGCGTTCTATAGAGAAAAGAGACACCAGGATGAAAGCACACTGTCTGATCTCTTCCCAGAGCACTCACTGCTCCCAGGTCCAGGCTGAAGGTCCATCTGGGGGGCCCGAAGGTTAGTCGCACTACCCTTCCTGTGGGTGCTCAGGGCTCTGCCTTTGTACCCACTCCCTCAAAGGTTGTATTCCAAAGACATGCGCACTTCGTGCATTTACAGAATATTCTGACCTGTTGGTTGGTATTACCTAGTAAAGTTGAAAAAGGCTTAAATTAGGAATAAGTAGTTAACTATGCACATGGAGAGTCTTAGAAATACTCAGGTGATATAAAACTTCAAGATTAATTTTTTGGGGGCAGCAAACATATAATAGCAGTTTTTATTTGGGAACATTATTTGCCTTCTGAGTTTCCCAACTGTAAATATCGTCCTTAGCTTAAGAATGAGTTGAAGATATTTAAGATAGCTGTAGTGTCTTCTGGTGGTGTGTACTGATCTTCGCCTCTTTTCTTCAGCTTTCTGCATTCTACAGATACAAGAAAACTGCGATGGAATTGGGATGTTCATTTTGACCCACTAATTAAAGTCAGAACTAAAATCAGAGTGATTTTTCCTGACCCTTAGTTAAGTACCCATTTACAAAATTATGCCAGCACAAATGACTTGATTGGAAAAAGAATAGCAATTATATTGATTTGAAGGTATTTAATCTTTTTACATAGTTCAAATGTATTATTTTAGCTTAAATTGAGGTTAATTTCTTGGCTGTTCCACTTATTCTCAGAAACTTATGATTAAACATCTGTTTTTTCCCGCTATTTTTATTAATATACAAATGTAATACATAGTATTTACAATGAATTTGGGTGTTTCGTACATCTATGTATCACATCGACTTCACAATCCCTTCCCATCTTCTACCCTCCCACTCCCTCCCTGTCCCTTCCCCCGGCTCCGGCTATCACTTCATATGGTTCCAGAGAATGTCTGTGTTCTGGGTTTTCCAAGTCAGAGAAACCATACGGTGTTTAACATATTAATCTTCCATGCCTAAGTCATTTCACTCCAGTCACCACTCTACCCCAGCTTCCTATTCCTCTAACGGGTTCGCAGTAGTCAAATCTTGATATCTCCTTTCTGAATCCAACCAATCCCATCATTGGGATATTCACCAAAAGGTTTTTTTTTCATATTTTCGTACGACTTTGTCATTATTGTTAAACCTGGCCTTACCCACCAGCTCACACTAGAAAATAATTATAAGCATGTAGTTCAAAAGGATAGTTAATTTGGGAGA
The DNA here is from genome assembly GCA_004027205.1 of Ctenodactylus gundi. NCBI lineage: Eukaryota > Metazoa > Chordata > Mammalia > Rodentia > Ctenodactylidae > Ctenodactylus > Ctenodactylus gundi. The sequence continues at coordinate 1,127 of PVKB01004900.1, read as the reverse complement.
GAAGATAAAAAATAAATAAAATTCAATTGCCTTAGCTGAATACTGGAAGGTGCATATTTGTACATTCACAAGGTTATCTTTACACCTATCAATTTCCTTAGGATAAACTTTCATTAGTGACCTAATAAGAGAATTGCTACAACAAAACAAAGTCAAAACCATATCACGTTGCTACATTAAATGAACTTAAATCTTTACCATATAAACATACCTAAAGCAACAGACATGAAGGCAAATCTAATTATTTCAGAATTTCCTAACTTTTGTTATCTTATTTACTCATATTTCACTGATTACTAACCTACTTTTCTCAGCTCATTCTCCTATAGCTGTTGCCACTTTTTCTCTGGGGTCATTGGTATCACTGGTCTCCCTGTCACTATCCAAGTTTCCTCTAAGTATTTTCTGCAATACTGGCTCAGTGGCTGCAAATTCCTTTAAGCTGTCACTGTCATGAAAAGTTTTAAGTTCTCCCTTTAAATTAAAAGATAATTTTGCTGGATATAGCAGTCTTAGTTGGCCTTTATGTTCTTTTAGTGCTTGGATGACATTGCTCCATGATCTCCTTGCTTTTAGAGTTTGGATTGAAAAATCTGCCGTTATCCTGATGGGCTTCTCTTTGTAGGTCACCTTCTGTTTTTCTCTTACCGCTTTTAGTATTTTTTCTTTGTGTTGGGTTTCTAGAATTTTAATGATGATGTGTCGTGATGAGGATCTCTTCTGATCCAAGTTATTTGGTGTTCTATATGCCTGCAATAGTTCCATGTTCATTTCTTTTCTTAGATTTGGGAAATTTTCTTCCATTATTTCATTAAACATGTCCTTTAAGCCTTTTGTTTTGTCCTCAGTCTTCTCCTCTATTCCCATAATTCTTAGGTTATTTCTCCTTGAATCATCTATCAGCTGTTGTAATGTTTCACTTTCTTTCTTTACTTTGTATTCTTCATGGCCTGTATGTTGCAGCTTAGTCACTTTATTTTCTAGGTCTGACATACTATTCTGAAGTTGTTTAAAGTGGTTGCTTATTATTACCTGTGTGTTTTTCATTTCCTGAATATCTGCATTCAATTTTTCTATATCTCTGTTGTGTTCTTCTCTAATTTCTTCTTTTGTCTTCATTATCTTCT